>JAVFBY010338085.1:0-10049 GCA_034781015.1 Tonicella lineata
GTCGTCAAGGAACATATCGGTGCCTTTTAAGGTGTTGTGGAAGGCCGCGCGTGGAGGTAAAGACGTCTCTCTGAGTAGCCCTAAACTATCCACGTAGGTGTAGCAGAAGGCGCCCTTGACAAGACTACAATCATACGCCTTGATCCACTTGTTGTAGCTGAAACCAGGGGCTAGGTAGTTACAAATAACCAGAAAAAGAAGGGTCTCTGTCGCCACAGCAATGTGGGCTTGCTGTTTCTTTATGGTGTACTGGAGTGAGTCTTGATGAGCTAGGTGGGGGTAGATGTACTGCTTCACCATGTTGAAGTCGTATTTACCAGAGTTAAAGCCCTGGACGGGGATTTGCCTCAAATATTTGCATAACTTCTTCTTTAAGACTTTGGCGTAGGGTGGGTGTTTGGCTTTAGGCTCTCCAGGTACCACGACTGGAATGCGTTCGTCTAAGGTAGTTTATGACATTACCAAATCGCTCACACATGAATTTGTAGCTGGCATCACTGATGGTGTCTAAATACCCCAGGAAGGTCGCGATCAAGTCATAGGGATCACCGCTCAATACAAAACATTGACGTTGATGGTAGCCCGTGACGTTGGAGTCCACAGTGAAGCTCATGGGGATGTGTCGATCGAGCCATTCCGTCCGACTAGAGTTGTCCGTTCCTTCCAAAGTTTCGAGGTAGGCCCGCGCACTACTATTCATGTAATACAACGCGCGGTTCCGTATGGCCTGTGCGGTTCCCACTACTGTTTAAGGCACGTGAGCCGCCGCGCACCTACTATTCATGTAATACGTTGGGCAGGATGTGCGGTTCCTACTACTGTAGAAGGTGCATGCGCGCCCGCGAACTACTATTCATGTAATACAACGTGCGAGTGCGCATGATCCGTGTGGTTCCTAGTACTTTTTAACGCACACCATGAACCGCTTATGCTTTTAAATAGTCGGGCTTTTGCCCCATACCTACAACCTAGTATTATTACATATAACGCTATGCGAACCCAGATGCTCGGTTATAACTACTATTAGAAAGGTTGGGGCAATAAGAAAGAAAATCTTGTTTGACTTATTAACAAATTAACATACATGTTACATGTATATCTGTTAAGAAAAAAAACATTGCTGGAAACAAATTTTGAAGGAGCATATTCATTATTTTAAAGTCACATCTTATAGTACATACAGTTTAAGTGCAGTTGATTGCATTACTATTGTAATTTATTTGTACACATGTAAAGTCTAAGTTGTCGGGCCTTTGTGTTTGCTTGTTCACTTACTTTTTCTTTTCTTAGTTCATGTTTTTACCTGCGGCGAAGCTAAGCAGGTCTATTAGAGCTTCGCGTTAAGGTGGTGGTTGGGGTGGTGACAATGTTAATGTTAAGAGATAGGGGTGACAATGCTAATGTTAAGAGATAGCAGTAGAACTTATAGTCGCCGCAGGTCTCTGAAAAGCATCCCTTCTTGTTATTATACAGACGCTTCCAGCTTCCAGCTTTAATAATTTTGTATGTTTACGACTTTGAATGCTCTACTGCATCACGTGACTTAGACGTGACCATTACAACGGAGGTGAGTTCAATACGCCGAATAAAGTGCGCTCGTTTTCGTTTAACAGAGGACAACTCTTGTGGAGTCCAAACTCAGTCTTTGATTTAAACATTCGCCGGTATAACCCGATTGGTCTCAAAGAAGCCCCATTTTATGTAGTAATATTCGGCAAGTTGCGGTAATTTATTCGGTCATCTTCCCGACAGAGTTACGAAACCAACTATAGCTACTGAAGAAACAAAGTTACCACTGAGATTTCTGAAATAAGTAAGGGAGAGAAATCTCCAAATTCCATCCGGAAAATTTGATGTGAAATTATTCCTAAATGTATAATATCTCCATTCCCTAATAGCATATATTGATGATGATACCAATACCAATAACATGTTTTATCAACTTTGTAACATATTCAATGATTAGTTAGAAACATGTACACAAAACCGGACCCAGAATGATAATTTAAAAGAGAGACAAAATTAAAATCATTCGTCAATGACAAAGTTCCAAATGCTCATTATATATCAATTCCCAATTTAACTGAATGTTTTGTTATTGCCCAAATTATTGGACTTGATAACGCAAATACACATATTTTATGACTCATTGCTCCTTTTATTTCGAAAGCATTAAATAAAATTTAAAATAAATGCATAACTACAAGCACCTTTCCTAGTGATTGGAAAATTTCACAAAGCTTCAAAATCCTCAAATACTATATACCAATACAGAATTAATAAAAACCTTAAGGTAATTGAAAACCCTTTGAAATTACATGTTGTGAATACGAAGGTGAAATTGAAGTGTGGGGAGGGAGGGGGGGGGAGGGGGGTCGCTTGGACCGTCGGCGCATACCGGCTTGTTGTAAGAGTTGTGGAATCTATCTTTGCTTGAGCTTTATTAATACATGACTGCATTAAATGTGTTGGACAGTCTAATCAGAAAACCATTAGTCATGTTATTTGTTGATCAGAGGAGCAATCAACGTCTTCCCTGTTCCTCTCTCAGTCTGGATCTGTACTCCGAAAAAAAAACTTTAGAGAGGGGATAATTGAACTCGCTATGATCTAAGTTATGGCATGTGCACATTTTCACAAACATGTAAATGGATTGAATCCTTGAAGACAACGACGTCTAATTTAGAATGTGTATTCTACAACACATAAAAACGTTTGTTTTCTTGTCTTCGTGTCATCTTTTTATCACGGCGATTTTGCAAAGGAGTAAGCAAATCTTAGGTTGAAATAAGTTCAATCTTGCTAACGTGTCTCCAATCAGATTAGACAAGTTTTTAATCAATATCTGTTTATTTGATTATCAGGCATTATCTATCTCTGAATCCGGCATGTAAAATGAACCCGTAGTGACCAGTCTCTTCATCATATGTTATCACAATGAAATAAGTTTGATCTGTCAACTCTAACTGGTTTAATCTCTCAGCTATAACTTTATTATTCTGGCTGTTGTTAGTAAATTGTCTGTAATAGCTGTAAATTAAAAGCGGGCCACGTTAATGTATTTTTTTTATTATTATTAATTTGTTACTTTGTTCGGGTGCTAATAAATTACATAAGGTTAAACCTTAATGAACAATAAATAAATAAATAAAAGACAAATTCAAATCTGCTGTCCATACTTAATTATTGTAGTCATCTGTTTCATTGTTATCAATGTTTTCCAGTCTGGACACGTAAATAACACTGTGCTCCATGTGTTTTAAATAAATTTGAAAGTACCTTGGTTATGTAAAATATTAACTGCTTGTTTTACTCATATAGCCTCTTCTCTAAAGTGCAGTTATCAACCTTTTTCTGACAAATCACTGTACACTTCCGGCTTGTAATTATTTGCAATGACGTCACATCTGTGTAGCGTAACGCTATGACGCGTGCTGTTGGTTAAACGTCATCAATGAAAGAACGTATTTTCACAGAAAAACGTTCTATTTTCGTCATACAAAAATCCTACGACTATACTGTTGTTGGTTTCGCGCCTCCATCACAGAAGGGCGGTAGCCTTCAGGGGAGACAAATGTACTTTCGGGAAGTGTCTATAACAAAAGACTTAGTGTTTTTATACACCTCCCAGTGACCATCACCAACCATCCTCTCCACAACCAATAATTTTGTGAGACTCTCAACCAAGTTCAGAATCACAGGTGTAAATTGTTTGAAAGCTTTGCTCTCTATGGACCGACAATCCGTGATTTTCCTGGCAATCTAGTGCCTGACTGTGAGAGGCGACAAAGAACAGTTGAATGAAGCACTGTTAATAATATATTAGCCTTTCAAAACAGAGCCCTGAAATAATGAGCCCTTAAACCATGAGATAGATTAGTGGAAAACTGTTTCAAATACAGTGTACAAAGTGTCTTTATTAAATCCTTATATGATATAATACTCAAAGTCTAGTGTCGCCTTCGTTTAGCATTACTTCTGATCAGTACTTCAGTATAAAATAGTGAAGTGCATCTTTCACCAACCATTTCAACCGTCTGAAATATTTTTGTTTTAATAAAAAATTTAAAAAAATCATTTTGTAATGTGTTCTGACAAAAGGGTATTTACTGATTGTCAACACCCAAGCCAATCATGTGAGAAAAAATAGAATAACAACCACGTAAATTCATTCTGCGAGATTTGTTATTTTCTAAAGTACAACTTTGCATCACACTGGCCGATAAATCAGCGACCCTGGGAAATTTATGGCAATTTGATAATCCACAATCATTCAACTCCTCAACATTCTTATCCTGCATAGATGATCCCATTGGAAGAGACACAAGTATGGCTCAAACGAAGGTTGGCCATTCTGAAGTTATTCGCATTGGAATCAGAGGTTGTTTTATGTTTCTGGCAGATACGGATTCACTCCTGGGATTTAACTGCTAGTATCAGTTTCTTCGAGTCTTTAAGAAGATTTCGAGCATAACACAGTTTTTCATCTTGGACAAGAATGTTTGATTAATGGGTCTCTTTGTCAATCTTTCTTTTCTTAAAATCAATGGGAATGTTTGCAATCAGGATCGATTATTTTTCTTGTCATTATCAATCCGTTTAAACATAGTTCTATTGTCTTCTGATGCCGCTAACAGTCACATTAAAGCAATACATTAAGGTATGGGGAGTTTTTCTACTCCGATTAAATAGCCTTTACATACTATGTAATATGGTATTAGATTCACCTTCCAAAATAATTCAACGTACAACGACATTAAAATCGAAAACAATCCAGTCCATTTGAGGTTTCCTCTATCAGGATGTTTTCGGGTATAAATCAAGGTAAACTTGATCTTAGGTAAAATCGATCTTAGGTAAACTCCACCCCAAGTAAATTAAACCGAAAGTAAACGCGATACCCTGAACAGTGTCGGTAAGAGGAACAATAATACTACGTAATTCCCTGTTAATTGGCCCTACGCTTGATCTATATAAAAACAGATTGCTGTAAACTGGTTAACAGTCTTAATTCAATTTACTTTGCCTGATCAGAATACAATTCGGTTTGTTAGGTGCGAGTCGATTCTCGGAGCTCAGGGACAATCAGATGTCTCTGCTGCTCTTCTGTCTGACTTGATTGCCAATCGATGGTGCCAGAGAAAGCGCGTTTAGCAATATGTACCAACCCTTACCGAGCTAACAGTATCGATGAAAAGAAAGGTCGCGTGATAACATTAGCGATCGGATAATTGAACAGAATGTGACCGTGTAGATGGAGCTTGTAAATATGCCAATGGATTGAATCGATGTAGACCATCCTGTCTTATGACGAGTTAATTTTATCTGAACTGTGTTATCGTTCCCTCTTCTCGTTTGGTTGAGCGTTGGTTCTGTAAAGACATCCACTCAAACAACTCTTCACTATACATGATTTTAATCAGGCTAACTACCTCTCTTCTCATTTCAGAAAACAGAAGTAACAAACTAATGTAAACCACTCACAGTTAATGTGAAAACATTTTAGAGGAAATCAGATTGCGTAGAGTTGGTAACATGAACATTTCCCAGTTTGGCTACTCTCTCAAAGTGACTCAGACCCTGTTTAGAATTACAGGTGTAAATTGTTTAAAAGCTTTGATCTCTGTGGATTCGCGATCTGTGATTTTTGGAAAGTGGGAGTTAGCAGAGAATAGTTGGATACACTAAAGGTTACAACATTTTCCAGACGTACCATTTTATAAACAATTAACAATTTAGAGGCCGCTGAGTTGTTAAAATCATGAGAGCTGTTAGCGGCAATATGGAGAAATAACACGTTAAATGTCGGTCTCCATAAACACTTTTCTGTCTTATTAAACGTGTTCCCTATGCTCTAGATTTGTATGATAGTGTTGCGCGTCCATACTAATTGTTTCAGCCGTTGTTACTCAGCTTTGCGCCTCTGTATTATCCAACAAAGTGTCCATTCAGTTTGTATTTACAGTATCACAATGTACTATTGCTTATTTCTACCAATTACTTCCCCTCAACTTATAATCAGATTTATACAGACTTAGCTAGAATCAGCTTGTATTGTCTAGAGAGCTGACACACTTAATTAGATGTGGAGAGAAGGGAGAACGTTCAGGGATTGTGAAATGTCGACAAAATGATCTGAGGAATTATACAATAATAGCGACTAGATTTAATATCCGAGATTCTGCCATATAGGAACATCAAGTCTTAACTGTGAATTACCATTGTCGACAAGTCTGCGGTCCACAGAGAGTTGCGACAATTTGATAATCCATAATCGTTCAGCTCGTCATGTTTCCTATCTGTCCTAGACGTTCCCTGTGGAAGGGACTAATAATATTGCTCGTATTAACCCCGCACATTCAGAGATTTAGTGGGTTTCATTTCGAGATCAGAGGTTGTTTTATGTTCCGCGCACGTTCTGATTCACACCAGGGATTTAACTGACGGTTGTTCTTGTATTTGGAACATAACAAAGGTTCTTCTCTGGGGTTGCACTTTTTCGGTTACCCTATTTTAGTATAGGTGCGAAATACCGTTCTATTGTCGTCTGATAACAATTAATGATGTGGATGACAAACAATCAACCTTGTTGACAAGCTTATCTGATTCATGCGCCATACAGCAAATCAAGACGTTGTCCAATGTCTGTTCAAAACATTGTTCAATACACTGCTAACCGCCACAAAATGTATTTAAATAAAACAGTATATATTTTAGGTTTTGAACTGCGGGATTTCAGTTTTACTGTTATTAATTTAAAACGTGTTCGATGTACTGTCAATGAATTATCAATTCAAAATTTTAATCTCACCAGAAAAAAAACACAGGAATAAGCAAAATCTGTTAAAATATCCAACCTTTTTTGTGGAAATATAGCCTGATTAGAATAGGAAAGTTTGATCCAAGGTTTAATCAGCAGTTTTCATTGATATTTCTTGCATTCAACAGGGATGGTATAAAACGTCCGTGGACGAATACAGCATTCGAGTGTGTCAAACCATTTTCTGATGTTTGATATGTTGTAAGGCCTGTCAATGTTACCCACTTGATCTCTGTAAAACTGATAGCTGTAAATTAATATGTTAATTGTTCTTATTTAATTGATATTGATATATATTTATTCACCAACAAGTCAATAGCAGAATTACAAAGAGTACAGGCTGTTGGCGGGATTAAAGCTCTATGGAGCTTGCTCTATCCCTTGGGGTGCAAATTAATTTAAATATCAGACAGGTGAATATATAATGAATTAGACATATATTATACAATTATATTAACATATATACATACATGTATTTACAAAATGTGCATACACTGAAACAATGTAATTGATTAAATGCGATTTCAGTTTATTTTTAAACAGAGATCCAGAAGCGGTCAGACGAGTTTCATTTTTTATTTTGTTCCATTCTCGCGGACCTGTAACCTTTAACGATTAGTAAATGACATTTTGTTACGTAAAATATATAATACAACGTTTCCCGTTGTTGTTATAGTCCATATAGCGCTCTAGACGGTCAAAAACATTTGCATCTAACAGCGTTAGCTTAAATTAGTCGTACCCAGTTATCGTAGATGTTGTGGGACGTCTTTATGTACATGAGTACCCAAGTAAATACAAACGTTACTTTGATTTTAAAGACAAATAGGAAATTAAATCTTTTAAGTTATAACAAAAATGGAAAGTTCATAACTTTTTCCTGCTGGTAAAAATACAGAAACTCGCAAATTTTCCTTTTATAAATAGTTTTGGCCCATTTAGCTTTTAGTGGGCCTTCAATTTATTTATCGATATTTGAAAATCCATTTGTCGATATAAATAAATCACTAATTGTCATCGATAATAAATAGGTCTATATCGCTGTGTTAACCCATTCGTCGATATCGATAATTCATTTACTGATACAGATATGAATAATTATGTAATGAGATCCATAAATCATAAAACAACAATATGTTGTTTATCAATATCCATAAATCGATATTGATAATCTGTTATCGTTAAAGCCCTACAATATAGCGTTGCTAATGGACATTTCTATACTTTATAAGTATATACACTCATTGGCGATCAGTTTAACAACTTCTGCATCAGTTCCCGACCTAGTTTGTAGGGCTGTAACGATGCATCGAAATATCGACTTATTGCGATAGTAAAGGCTCCGATAGTAAACTATCGTGAGTCATACGAAACATCGATAACTATCGCCGATTGCTTCGTCAACTATCGGTAGTTTCAATAGTTTACATTTTTTCTTCTTTTTTTTTGGCTTTGCCATTCAAAATTGCAAGCTTATAGTACTGTGCGGAGTGAATGGACAGTAAATCATTACCAGTCGGCTGAAATGCAGCATATAAATATACAGCTGTTGAATATAAAATCAATCCTTTTTTTATTAGTCATCAGTATTGAGTAGCATGTACATGTATAAAAAATATTTATTTTTGCGAATATATATAAAACTATCGCATTAGTATTGCGATAGTAACCTTACTATCACAATAGTATCGCGATAGTTGTTTTGTCCTGGTTGAGTAAATAACCACCCCGACTGTTCATAATTTGAACACCCTCGCCGATCCCACAAAGCAATGCCTGACTTAAGCCAACATACTGAATTCGATTTTGTGGAATCTATGTTAGCAACATCATGGAAATGAATCCCGAATATTAAATATCAAAATTAAAAAGAAGGTAATTTAGGTTAATTGCAAGATTTTGGCTGAAAGAGACATGGTCGCCCAAAATAATAATATTAAAATGATCTGAATTTGTTGATAATACTGCTGTTTGGAATCTCTCTATTTTTCTGCTGAGCAAAAAATGACAGATTACCGGATTCATTTTTTTTTCTTCGCGGGAATGTTTAATTACTATTTAAACATATCAAAGCTGAGCACACCTGAAATTGTGAATAAGAACATTTTATTTTTAAACCTTTGCCAACAAATCATACCATTTAATTTTCGTTTTTGGAAATGAAAAAAAAATTGAGAAATTCTTCACATAAAAAAACAAAACGTCGATAAATATATTTTATAAATGTTGAGAAAGAAAACGCAAGCTCTCACCGGGGATTGAACCCGGGACCTTTGTCTAGCAGGGCCAATCTCTACCAGAGTTGTCGTTCCTATTTCGCTCTTCAGAATACACTGTTACAAGGTTTGGGTCGCTTCGACCCAAACATTTTGGGTCAAGGGTCTTGCGACCCTAAAAAACCAAGTCAAAATTTTGGGTCAATTTACTGTACCCAAACATTTTGGGTCGAAACCTTCACATTATTGGCAGCGACCCAAAAAAATTGGGTTAGTGTTTTGTTTCGAGCCAAAAAATTTGGGTCACTATCTCGACCCAAAGATTTTGGGTAGCAATCGTTACTGCAGGTAAAGCTTCGACCCAAACAATTTGGCTCGGAATGTTGACCTAAAGAGTTTGGGTCACATTCCAAACATCAACAAGTAAGAGACAGGCAAGATTATGAAATCAAAAAAATTATTTATTTACTTTTGTATCTTCTAGATGTGTGTCATAATGTTTAATTCTTGATGTCGCCCTTCTAAATGTAAAATGCAAATTATATAACGAGAGATTAATATGTAAAACTCGTGGTTTTTAAAGTTGAAATCTGAAAAGCGAGATTGTGAGATGGCGAGAAAATCTTGCCTTTCTATAATCTTAATATAAATACCGCAGGACATTGTTCTTTAGTGGTTTTTAAACCTCATATAGGGGAGGGCAATATGTCATTGGGCTAAAAATACAAAAGGCTGATTCTGTAGCCATACCGTTGAAAATTAATTGAAAATAAAACGCGAGATATGTAAATCTCGTGGTTTTTTAATGTAAAATCTGAAAGGCAAGATCGCGAAATGGCCAGATAATATTGCCGTCTCGCCCTTCTACATATAAAAATAAAACGTGATATTTAATATGTGAATCCTGTGATTTTTAATTCGGAAATCTGAAAGGCGAGATGGTGAGATTATGAGAAAATTGTGATCTCGCCTTTGCACTTTGAAGAAATATTATAAAGGCGAGAACGCGAGAT
>JAVFBY010338196.1:0-10049 GCA_034781015.1 Tonicella lineata
GCAAGAGATCAGAGGTATCAAAGTAAACTGATACATATTGACCCTTGCCGTGGGAAGATGGGTTAAAAAGGCTACCTCAGAATTGAGGTCAACACTCGACTGAAACGAATTAAACCGGTTTTTTTAAATTTTTCCAGTAAAGCCCAAAGTATGACCTTTCAGAAAATACCACTGTCGTGAATGTGCGATGAACCATTTTAAGATAATAGTTACGTTTGTTAGCCATTACGATGTCTAATGTATGCACGGAGATTGATGAGTGGTGCTGCTTATAAAGAGGCGGTTCCTTAAAAGGCAGATTCTGTAAATACAAAGACGGAAAGGTGTGAACTCAACTAGAAATGGACATCTTTTCGAAAGCATCTGGGCCCAATTTCACAAAGCATTTTCAGACTTAAGTTCAAATGCTCAATTCAATATTTTGGATATCTATCTTAATTTTGTTTTACGGAAAGGCATGTATCTGCTACTTAAGCATATAATGATAATTATACCAAAATATTAAATGTCCAAAATCAAAACTTTCCCAAGTACAAGCTATTGAATATTTTGACTTAAGTATAAAACTGCTTTGTGGAACCGGCCCCTGATCTAATATAGGTAAGTGGCTCGTCTTGGGGGAGAATAATCACGAGGAAGGCTTCCGCGAATAGTCATTTGTGCATATCTAAATAACTCATAAAAATACAGCTTTTTAAAAGTTTTTCTTTCACAACTAGTGTGAATCAGTTTTATGAAAACGAAATTGTTGACTTTTCAGGAAACTATGATAAAGCTTCATACCGAAATTCTGAGGTATAGCCTCTTTAACTTACAGGTTAGAAAACGAAAAAATATGGCTACCAAAGCACCCGGAGATCGCAAAACTGGTGCTCTGATTAGTTATTTTTGAAAAATATTTTAAATATTAAATCGAACACATAACATATCTTTTTGAAAACAAATAAATTAATTTTCTATTTATTTGTGTAGTTTGAAACATTCGCTTTTGGACCACACATTCAGCCCAAAAGCACGTGTAGTAAATGTGTTTGTGCTCAAAAGTTAATGTTTCAAACTTGGACTATCTAAAACTGAAACAAAAAAGGCAACCAAATATGTAATTTCCTAAACTAAAAACAATCAAAAAATGTGACGAGTTGTAGCTATACCTTGAATAAAAACACCTCCTATGTTTTAACCAATTTGATTAAAATCAGATCTATATAAGACCCCCAGTATTATATTGTCGCGATGTTGATCTGAAAACATACCCTACCAAATGATGTCGACTGGTCGACTAATCAGAGAGCCGCTTATCAATTCATGTTATGTGAGTCGGAGATTCCGCTGGAACTGCCCTAGCTTAAAAGCATCTATGTGTACCCCAGTTTCCTGCTTTATATCTGGTTTTTCATTGGACAATTTAAACGGTGACCTTTTTTGAACCCCACACTACTTGACGTCAGTGAACACCGTTTGCTATAGTATGTTCTCAGATCTACATTGCGACAATACAATACTGGGGAGCTAATATAGATTTTAGCTAATCAGATAAATGACAATATAGACTTCAAATTTGATTTCATGAATGCTTGTATGTTTTTACCATGACAGTGTATTGTTTGTCTTGTTTGCCTGGCTGGACAGCACGGCCTGGAGATGGAAGCTGTTATCTATTTGTTGATCAGCAGAGAGGCAAGACATGGGATGATGCCAGGTTAGCCTGTATGGCAACAAAAGGCTCTCTAGTCCAAGTCAACTCTACAGAACAATGGGTAATTACTTCAAAACAGTTTGATACTTATTTTACTTCAAAGTAAAGTCAAATAAGTGAAGAAACTTATGTGTATTATCAGATGTTTAGACAAACACGACTAGTGTCCCAGTTACAAATGATTGGCCAGCGTTATTGTAAGAGGAAAACTGGATACATCCAGAAAAAAAAAAATCCTCTACAATGGTGAGAAGAATTCAAGAGTTCAACTGCGATCTCTGAGGTGTGGTCTGAAGGTTAAACTAAGTCTATCGCCAACTATGGCAATAGTGATTTTAAAAAACAATAATTATCGCAATAGTATCAATACTTTCAATAGTTACATATATTTGAAAAAGTAAATCGCACTGGCACAGGGTAGTCAAAAATGACAAATCATCATGTTCTTTATTAACTCTCAGAGTAATTTCCCATAGAATTCATAAAAATACAAGATGAGGATGTAAAATTCTCTGTTTTATTATTCTTTTAGACATTTTCAGCAATCTCAACAATGTTGTGAGCATTTTGGATACTTTAAAAAAAAATGTTTGTTGAATTTATGCCAGTAATTCATTTACTAAAATAAAATTATTATCGCAATACTATTGCACTAGCATTATAACTATTGCAGTAGTTAAACCAATAGCCACCCTTTATCAATTCAAACAAAAGTGTAATTCTTGTTTGTTTAACTCCATGATTTCAGAAATTTCTACAGAGTGAGATGGCTAAACGTATACAGAGTACCGGGGGTACGACTGACTGGTGGACGGGAGCCAAACGCTCTGGTAGTAGCTGGTCCTGGACCGATGGATCCTCTCTCAACTCTGGATTGGGGTAAGCAGGTTAAGGCTATCAGTTTTCTGTTCAAACAGCTAAAACCTCTTTCATACAGTTCAATTTGCCACTACTAGGGACGGTTGTTAGTCCCCCCATTGGGAATTGTAAGGGACTATAGGTTTGCGCCTTGTCCGTCCATTCCTTCTTCCAGCTGGGTTGTGGGGCCAAGGTCAAGGTCACAGGGTCAAGTCTTAGTTTTTGTATGCTTTCACTTGTCCTGACGATTTCTTCCACACTATTTAACGTAGCACCCTCAAACTTGGCACAAAGGTACTACATGAACTTCGGAAGGCTGAGTTTTGCATAAAACGATTGGGGTTGTGAGGTCAAGGTCACAGGGTTAAGTCTTTGTTTTTGTATGCTTTCACTTGTCAGGGCCATTTCTTCCTCACTATATCAACATGGAGCTCTCTTTTTCATCTTGTCTTTTTATTTATTATTTTTTATATTTGATGGACAACCTTAAAAAAAAGCAGTCAGAGCGATTTTCACACGTCACTTAAAAGAAGTGAAATACAATTTATAAAGGATATCCTTAAAGATAACTGTCCTTAATGTGCAATATTAAGACATACCCTCATTGCTGTTCAAAAAGTAGGCCTACTGGTGGGGGACACTTGATGCTTGTTCAAAGCACTATTAAATTAACCGGTAATCTTGGATAAAATGACATCATGCCATATTGAAGGTCTATCTCTAATCCTAGATTAGTGATTCAATCCCCTATTAGCACTAATCTTGGTTTCAATCAAATTGTCCTTGAGCATTATGGTAACCCTCGTTTACGGCATTTTGATTCATGAAGATTAATGTAAAAAAAAATAGAAACAAAATCCTCTTAAGTTGTTACAACAAATCATGCCGTGTTACTGGAGCTTTTTCAGCTTACGTATGTCATTGCTGACCCAGTGCATTTGACAGCTCTGCTGGAAGGTTTTTTACATAACATAAAGTATGTGATCATATCATAAAAATGGCTGCTGATATTAATAAAAAATTGTTGGCATATACAAATTCTGAAAAATATTAGCTATCCTAACAAGTTTTATACCAATTGATATGCGACAATATTTTTTAGGATACAGTGGATTATTTTGGAAAAAGATCTTCAATGTGGAGATATATTTCATTATTATTTTTAAACATGTCTTTGAGCAAACAGCGCCTGGTGTATACGATTTGTGTCTTAAATTGAATGATTTAAGTTTTAAATGTTTGTAGATTATGGGCTTCTAACCAACCTAACACTGCCATTAACCCTGGCTGTGTGGAAGCCAGTCAATCTAACAGTGGCATTGGGCTCATGGTGACAAGCTGTAGTATGGAGAAAGGCTACATCTGTGAACGATCCCTCAGTAAGTAAATTACAGACCTGTGCTGTTATGGAGAATGGACCAATTGGTCTTGCAAGTGGTTGGGCGGGAGCTTCCTGATGGCCTGGTGCTCTCAGAGTTAAGGGGCATCAGGGAGTAGATTTTTTTTTTGTGGGGTCGTTTTTTGCCCCCTTTTTCCTTGTCTTTTATGTTGACAGTGTTTGATGTCAAGGGTGGTTTCCTCCACCCATTGGACTGTTACGCCGTCATATAGGTGAAATACCTCTGTGCACGACGTTACACCCCAATCTATCAATCAATCGTGTACAGTAATGTTCCTAAAAAACTTATCAAACTTATGACTTTGATCATCCATCCACAAATTTTGTAAAAAAAAAGATGCGATCACCAGTTCTGTTAAAATGCGATCACTACCAATTTCTTAGCTCATCTATTTTTTTTTCATTAAAAAATATATTATATAAGTCGGCCAAACATTTAATATAACTTTATAGTATTATTTACCACATGGTGTCAAAGGATAAAAATAATCCAATCTGAGTTGTTTTATCGCCTTGTTGTGTTACCCAGACCCCAGTGTAAGCCAATTAGAAAACAAAAGAAATGAATAACAAAAGTTTAAATATATGTCCTTCACAGAGCCAAACTTTTGAAATTTTTAAAACATTGTGGTTGGGTGGGTGCTTCCAGATGCCCTGGTGTTCTAACTGCTTAGGGGCATCAGGAAGCAGATTTATTGTAATGTCCTCTTTTAGTCCAGTGACTCCAGTCCTTGGTCTGTCTTCTTATCTTTGATGTTGCTGGAGACATCAAGAATGATTTCGTCAAACTGGCCTCTAGATAAGCCTTATCACAGAATTAACATGATGTACAGAGAACATTCCCTAAATTGTGAAAATCACGACACAAAAGAAATTTACAAGTCCCAATTATTTTGTACTAGTTCACAGCAACGTATCTTATATGGAAAATAAACTATTTTGCCAGTCCGTCGAACTGACAATTTTTCAATTCTTCGGTGTTTGTAAATGTCTACCTGTCCGAGGCTGGTATTTGCCTGTAAACAATGAAGTCAATTGTGACAAAACTGCATCGAAAGTATGTGAACTGCAGACCTTTTTCTACAGGATGTTTTTTTTTTTCAACAGCTTTCTGCACTTTACTGATGCTTATTTTCCCCTTGCAATCACATTTCTTATATTGACAGGGAATGTATCCTACATTTGTACCAAGCATTCCAAAATATGACCAAGTACATTCAGACATTTTTATCATTGAAATTCTTCCATTTCATATTAAAATGAAATAACTTTTGATACTGTCTCTGTCATGAGGATTTTTGTCTAAAATTACATTCCATCTGCTTCCCTTTTCATATTGGTATCGCTTTAATAGTTGCCTGAGGAGGTTATCTTTGTGATATATATTTTATGAATGTAGAGAGAGATAAATAGATAATATTCTGTCATTCCTTCGTCTGTCGGTACTCAGAGAATAAATGTCGTAAGTTCCATAAATATGTTTATACGCCCGCTTTCAAAGAAAGTGGATGTATTATGTTATGGCACTGCCTGTCTGTCCGTCTGTCTGTCTGTCCTCATCACCTTGTCCGGGCCATAACTTTAAAAAAAAAACTTTGAAGAAGCTTATGCTTTGCACAAATGTTCCTTATGTATAGGGGTCATTTCATGACCTACACTCAATGTCATTGGCCCAAGGTCAAGGCCATCATATCCCATAATACTGAGAACCTTGTCAAGGCCTATTAGTAAAATCTCTGACAATATTAAAATGAATCAGTTTTGAATGTCATTGATGTCATAAAACCAGGTCCAAGAGCCAAATTATCTCCCTTGACAACATTTACGAGTCCCAATACTTTCATAGAATGATACGCCTGAGTTCTATAGAATTATGACTCTTCATCTCTTATTGTAAAGCACTGATATAAACCCGTTGTTCTGCCTTCAACCAACAGGGTGAGATCAACTTGGAAACAGGTGTATTTAAACCTCTGGTAAGAGAAACTGCTCGCAGGGAAAACCCTTACCCCTTTTTTACAGACAAACTGCACGCAGTGAAAACCTTTACCCCTTTCATTCAGGAGTGTGTATAAAAAAATTCCTACAACGGCTGTGTTTCAAATTTTATTGTTAAGCAAGTTAGTTTTGAATGAGCTACCGATTGCAGTTTTCAAGTAGTCATTTTTGTTCAGCTTTAAAAAACATGAAAAAAGATGTGGATTTTATGAAAATTGTTTGCTCTCTGTTCTGAACTGTGTTCATGCTGTAACAGTTTCATGATTTGAATGATATTTTCTCTTACAATAGTTCTGTTTTGCTCAACATTTTTTTTTTTATGCTCATGCTTTATGCATTAGATCATTTATTCAACGAATGAGTTTAAACTTTTCATGTTAAATGAATGGGACTTTAACCAGCATGGTTCCATAAATAACACAGATTGTTTATTCATTACTGTAAGGACATGACATCAATTGTACATGTTCATTTGTGACAAAGATTAATTTTAAAACATTTAGGTTTGTTTTTGATGACTTTCATTGTAAATTTTCATATTTTGTCTAATGGCCCTGTTTCAAACTTGATTTGTCTCCCCCTGAATTGCTCCAGCCATGGCGCTGGCACGCCGTCATATAGGTGAAATACCCCTGAGTAGTGAGTATGGCGTTAAACCCCAGTCAATCAATCAATCGCTGGCGCTGGCTCGCTTTTGAACAACAATGCTTATCGGGTGTTTTGATTGTTTGTCAAGCCAATTTCTTGAGTATACTCTTGAGTATATATATATATATACATGTACTAGCTGGACAAAGGGAGATGGATCACTTTTGGGAAAGGGTTATTACACTACCCTTTGTGCCTTGTGCTTGTCTTATGTTGTGTCAGTTTTTCTGGCCAGGGGCCAACAGGTTGGGTGGGATGACACTAATCAAAAAATGCTAAGGCTTTGCCATTTCGAATCCAATTGGCATGAAACTTGGCACAATTATGCTTCAGATCATTGTGCATGGTCTGACAAAGTCTGATTTATGCTAGCCTGTTTTGTCATAAATTCAACATGGCGACAATTATGTCACATTATGCAAACGGCCTTAAGCTTCATGGGTTGACTCCTATCAAGATGGAACTTAACATGTAAAAAATTGATAGGATTCCACATCCATTAACGGGCTTTGGCATCAATAAAATATCAGTCAAAAATGGAGGAGGTGATGTCTTATATCAGGATAAATCCTTAGCGTTATTAAATTTGAATCAGATGTTCCTCAAATTTAACTGGTTTATACTGCAAACAATTACGAATCAATTGACTGCATTTTTTTTATTGGACATTATGACATTAGATGGCGACGTCACCAATATGATGTGGTTTTACGTTGCTAGTGCCTATGTACCCATTTACTATGTTATAGAGTGGGGTTCCTGGTCCGTAGTACAATTGTACTTGTTTATCCATTTTATGGTACGCGCAACGCGTATTATGTTTTTCTGCCTTACTCTGTTTAATATTTATAACCAATCTGGAAAATTAAAAATTTCCTTTTTTATATTAAGAAATTAAAATATATATTGCTCATAATCAAGATCAAATTTCCTAAAATCTACTACATGCATCTCTAGACCACAAATTGTTTGACCTTGTCTTCAAACATTGTTTTCCTTTGTAGAACGTCTGCTATTAAAGTGTGCAGACAGACTATTAGTAATAAATTGGTCTGTTATTTATTTTACTGATCTAGTTCGAGCCTTCAAGTTTCTGCAAGTTTTGGTCCCTGATATTGTATGCAAACGAATGGCTATTCATTCTGAGAAAGTGTCTATAATGAGAGCTTTCTTTGCCTTCGTGCTGGGTGCGTTGAGAGGTAACAGGTAGCGGATGCGTGGTATCTTGCAATTGGTTTTATGTATTGTTTTCAGTGTTCTTCTTGTATTGCAGATTGGTTATCTGTGTGTCTTGTCCTGGCCTTGTCATGTCCTATCTTTAATGTTATTGGTGAGGTCAAGCTTTCTGAGTTTTCTCCACTCATTTGACTGGCACATTGTGATGTAGGTGATTTACCCCGGTGTTCAGCCTAAAACACCATGCGATCAATCAATCAATCGGCTGTGCCGGGCTGTCTTATGAATGCACATGTACATCAACATGTACATGATCTGATAATAAATCATTATAATTGCAGTAATATAATCAGTTATTGCCTTTCAGTTTAATCTGGACAAAGAGGCAGGAGACAGACAGATTTACCATCGTTACTGTATGGAGAGATCGGCTGTACACTGTGCACATGTCTTTACTACTGTCTCCGAAATTACAGGCGTCGAGGCTGAAAATCTACTGGCTAGGAAACCAGGTAAAATAGGCTAACATTTTTAAACACTCTTTGGGGAGCTTCCTTTGGGGAGGTGCCCTATTACTCTCGGAGAAAAGGGGTACAGGAGTAGATTTTTTTGTGGTGTTGTTTTTTTGCTCTTTTTTCCTTTTTTTCTGTCTCATCTTTCATGTTGCCAGTGATGTGAACGTTGGTTTTCTCCAATCAATCAATCAAACCAATTGGGCTGGCAAGCCGTAATATAGGTTAAATACCCCAGAGCATGACGTTAAACCCCAATCAATCAATCAAACAATCAAACATTCATGTTAGATTATAAATGCAATATAAATTTAATTAATACTAGTCTGTTCATTTTAATTCACTTCTTTCCAAAAAATGGCTGAAAAAATAACCTTTAAGACTTGGATTGATTTAAGACTTAAATAATCAAACGTAATTTATTGAACGAAACTCTATAATTATGTTCTTTGTGCCTTTCTCTTTTGACACTCAGCCATTTGTCAGCATGGTCCGATTTCAAAATACTGGGATAGTCCAGTTAGGTATCATTTTGACGGCTTGGAGTCTTAGTTTTAATAAATCACATGATAGGTAATAACTAACTAGATTTATTGTTGTATGGGTTTCAGATGTTATAACACCAAATGTAATAAATAACTAGATTTATTGTTGTATGGGTTTCAGATGTTATAACACCAAAATGTAATAAATAACTAGATTTATTGTTGTATGGGTTTCAGATGTTATAACACCAAATGTGCTAAATAACTAGATTTATTGTTGTATGGGTTTCAGATGTTATAACACCAAATGGGCTGAATGTCATCAAATTCAGTGCTCTCCATGAGTTCCAAAATTTACATGCAAATTCCAAAGAAAAAATACATGACTTTGTAAGAGGGCATTTTCATGGGTAAGTTTTGAATAACAAGGTTTGGTTTTAAAATATTGTGATATTCATAGTGTAAATAGTGTGCATTATATAACTTGGATAATTCATGACTAAAATTAGTTAAATATTGCTCATAAAAATCTGCATTGTCTAAAATTTTGTCTAAGAAGGTTAGCTGTCCCTTATATTGTGAAAGCTATTATTAACATCCTAATTAAGCTGCGTTTTTTTATGCTTTTTTTCTTCTTTCTCTAGGCATTATGATTTTGATTTGGATAAAACACTATATTTCTTTACGGCTGGGAGATATGAGTTCTCAAACAAAGGGGCGGACATGTTTATAGAATCTTTAGCCAGATTAAACCATTTTATGAAGGTTAGTGAGCTATGCCATAGAGGTCAACTCAATAGACAAGTCTAATCTTAACTAGGTTCATTGTCAATCTGATCTTTATAAGCTCCTCTGTATTGATAATGTGATTATTGCTATGTAGATCTGAGGACATTGCCTAGTAAACTGCGTTCAATGATGACAAGTAGTGTGTGTTTCAAGAAAGGTCTCCGTTGAAATTGTCCAATAAAAAACCTGATAGCAGGAAGCTATGGTCTACATGGATGCTTTTTATCCCCATGGCATATATGTATGGGGATCCCGGGTGTAGCGATCAGCTCCGTCTGTCCGTCCATCTTGTTCAAACTGGATTTCAATTATATTTTGCAGATATCATCAGTATGAATTGAAGATGTGCGTGAAGATTTTTCTGAGTCGCCACTATATATTTAACAGAGTTAGGGCCATTTGCAGTCTTGTTATATGTTTTACTATATTTTTCCCTTGTAAACGCAACTCCTCCTAAAGTTCAAGCTGGATTTCAATTATATTTTGCA
>JAVFBY010338307.1:0-10049 GCA_034781015.1 Tonicella lineata
TGATTTGGGTTGCACGATCTGCCAAGGTATTGTAATGGAGAGTTGCTCGTAATAAAAACCTTGGCTAGCGAAGATGGCCAGCAGAGTTTCGTTTTCTTATAACAACAGCGAGAATTTCCGTTGGACTCCTGTTTTCCGTGCCGGGGATTCAAGTGGGAAACCCCTTTTGGAATAGGGGAAGCCAGTCATTCCATGTGCTTGGGCAGATTGGTAGGGATCAATAATGTTTTTACTTGCACAATGTATTTTAACGCCCAGTGGATACTTTAATTGTTGTTCGAGCACTGGATGTTGATACAAGGTAAATGACTGAAAACATTTTTAGTCTGAGAAATTGCAATCAATCAATCCCGATAAAAAAAATCGTGTTGGAGCAGTTTGCTGCGTGTGGTGAATGATGTATAGGAGTGACTTCATCCTCGTGGGGCCATGCCACCTCGTATATAGACCAAAGTCACCCAGCCCCGCTGGATGACGGTTCTTCATATAGTTTAGACAGTGGTCGTCTGATCAGTCCTAACTTTCAACCAATTTAAACCTGATTTAACTTCAATTCGGCTTAAATTTGTGCCGTGCGTACGACCCGTAATATATAAATGTACATGTATCCATACAAAAAACCTAACAAATTCAAGTTTGTGGAATTCATCCGCCATTACCAAAATTGTACTTACTGACATGGGTTTGGGCAATCACACTTTAAAGTGTTCGTCACTGACACATTATATTCCACTTCTGAGATACACGAAAAATCTGAAACAATAACAAATCTAAAGATCAATACGCCTTGGACAATACGAGAGTGATAACATTTTCTAGTATAGGAGTATAGGAGAGTGTGGAAAACTGGAACATTATATTTGTTAATTTTGTATAGGAGAAAGGCCGAGTAACTTTTCATTCTTGAAGGATGTACAGGTACGAGATCTTTCTCCGACTCAAACGATTGCCACAGTCAAATCACTGCCACAGAGTTGAAGAACATATTGTTTGCAATATACGACACGAATTACATTGACATGACTGGAGTGTTCGCACTTTGTTGAGATATTTAGTTCGGTTTTATGGTTACGTTCGCGCGACTTCCCCGGGTCACCGCCGACATTTTCCGCCGTAATATATGTGAAAAACTCCTGACTGCGGTGTTAAATACCAAGGAATTAATCAATCAGCCTAGATTGGATTTTTCTGTATTTTTTTTACACTTATTAACAATCTCATTTTTATTTCCGATGTAAAGCTCAACCCTTCACGTGACTAACACGTCACAGTCGGGGCACCCTCGACTTCCACTACTCCTACATCAGGGGAAGTCGAGGGTTCCCGGACTGTGACGTGTTAGTGTAATCCACTGTACACTAATGTCTATGACACAAGGAAGTAGGCTATGAGTTTTAAAAAATGATTTAATACTTAACTTCTATATACCATTATGGGTGATTGGAGATTTTGACATATTGACGTTTTGATTTGAACCTTATTATCATAGAACATTGTATATATGCAGGGGTGTGTGAGCTGTGCTGTGCTGAAAACTAGGAACACCTTCTTTCAAACTGCTTGACTCTTGGTCTATCCGAATAAAAGTCCTACATTTTTTTCAAACAATTTTGTGAGAGACATTACATTCATAACTCAACTGTTAATAATTATTATATTATGTGCATTTGCATGAGACTTACCTATCTGTGTGTTACAGGTGTTATAATGTTGGCTTGTGTTTAACGGATACAGTGTGAGTTGTGAAGGATCATAGCAATTGCAATACTTCAGGATCAGTTTGTGAGGACATATAGACTGACATGCCTGAAATGTAATATAAAGCCGTATGTACACTATAAGTTTTCACTGACCGCCGTTTGGACAAAAATCCTTGTAGAAAACGTGTATTGTATATTTCACAACGTTCCGATTAGTGCAAATAGAACCAGACATCGACATTCGCTGGAAATCTGTCTTTTTACCCCGTGGTGAACGACCGACCCAGTCGTACGCGTGTACTGTGCACCTGAATCGATAGTGAACCAGGTCGATAGTTGTTAAGCGTTAAAATGCTTGCGATTTGTATCTTTTTCGCAGCTAGAAAATAATCCAATAGGAACAGTACAATCGGTCGTTTCGAGTCGTTATGATAACAATTGAAACGGCAAATCGTCAGTCTGCCACTCGAAACCGTCCTGTAGGACCGAATTTATAAAGTTGTTTTAACTTTTACACGCGGGTAAAAGTACTAATCGTACGACCAACTTCCGCTTAAACCATGGAGCCTAGTATTTTTACACGCGTGTAAAAGTTTAAACACATTTTGAATTCGGCCTGTATTGCTCACCAGACTTAAAATACTGAACATTTTCACTCGTTTATTCGAGTGGAGGTTTACGTCACATGTAAAGGCTGAGATGGCGCTGGATGTGCGAAGTTCTCAACGAACAACGACACGATATCAAAGAAGTATATAACGCAGAAAAATGAAAATAGAAAAAATTTGCAAAGTTTACTGTGCGACAGAATGAAGACACATTTGAAGGATATTTTTTATTACGTAGTTAGCTGATATGAAAGCGTTTGTCAACTGATCCATGGTGTCATAAGGCTTTTCGTTATTATAAAAACAAGTTCGCACTGCGAGAAAACTTCGTGGCCGGCAGCAAATACAAATCTTGTGGCTGCAGGCTTTGAGGAATGTATTATTAATACAAGCTTCAAAGACTTGACATTTGTGCTTACTGTGTGCATTTATGAATTCGATTTTTAAGGAAACCAAAAAAAATAAATAAAAATTCCTAGTTCCGTCAAATGACTTATTAAGTTATATGACCTGTATTAACATCAGGTATATACTGCGAAATTTTTAGACAATCCTTGTATAACTGAAAGAGAAATAGTCCATTTAGTAAGTGTCACATCCACAAAAAAAAAGAGCAACAACAACAACAAAAGCGCAAACAAGAGAATGGGTAGAATCTATCCCCGTTCACCACGGGTTAAAAAGAATTACATGTTTGTGCGATTGTGTATACCATTCCTCCAAATGATTGTCATTTGTTCTGAACTTAAATGTAGGCATATATGTTTCCAAATGTATAAAGGCTCTCATTTAATAGATATATCTCTAGCTAATGAAAAACAAAAACTGACGAGGCAGCACTCATAAATACAATGAGGAGTAACTGAAAGGATAAATGAAGCATGGTGTACAATGAAGTTGGAATTATTGTGAAAAGGAAAATAATGTTTTTTTTTTGTTTTCTTGATATTTAATGTCGTAAATTTCGTTTATATTACGAGTTTGCATTAATAGTGACTTTGGTGGCAAACCTGGAACAAACAGTTCGCTGGAAAAATCCCTTATATGAAGCACGTCGAAAAGCGACCTCTAAGCTGTGTGGCAAATGCAGCGTTTTCAGTTTTCCAGTATGCAGCCAGGGCACACCTGCAAGAAACTTGCGTTACCTTTTCGTAAGTCGTACTTAAGAGAAAAATACACTCTCATGAAACTTAGTAAGTTATATCCAAAGATGTTCTGTGATAGGAAGTTTATTTTTTCTTAAGTTTTTCGTGAATTTTTTTCTTACGTAACTTAAGAAGTTTCTTGCAAACCTTGAGTGCGGCCCGGAATCGTGCAGAAAGAAAAAAAGAAATTTACCTGGCGTGTATAAGCAAAACCATAATCTCCAGTAAATATTTCCGGATCCGCACACACCCCATACGGCCACGGCAGGCGGGTAATGTTGATCTGTGACGAGAAGGATAAATGACTTATACAAATGAAATGTTTGACCTGCAAATCTGAATCTTAAAGCACTTAGACCAATATGTAATCTAAAATATAAAAACAAGACTCTATATGAATGCCATTTCTTCCATATTTGTCAAATGTCGAGATTGATCATTAGTGTACACATGAACATAAACAATTCTATTGCCGTTTTTGATCTGCATAAAAGGAACGAATGACACTGTTAAACAATTTGTCTGATGCGATATGTCGCCTTTTCCATGCGCACAGTTCACATTATATTATGCTTGATTTTTCTGCGAGTTTAACTAATTTATAAAGGTGTAGTAGAAAATGAATATAGCAGACGATACAAATCCAAAAAGTTGCAAATCTAAAACATTCATTAACTTTTCATCAAACCCAATCTAGAAATGATAAGCATACTGAAACTATAAGCTAGATCGGTCTTAATACATTTTTATAAATGCAGAGAAAGAACATGTGACATGCCTCGACTGGTCTTAATATAGGTATTTAACTGGATATAAAAGATACAAATAAACAATAAACAAATTAACTGTAAAATACTAAAATTATCTTTGAAACCCAAAAAGTGATTTAACATATTTGGTTCCCTTGTATTTTAATACTGTCTTGTTTGGTTATTTTGATTGATTTTACACATCGTAAATTACTGTGGATAGTTTTGTCTGTGATTAAGTCACACCCACTTGGATCTTGAACACTGCCCTTTAAAACGGATCAAGCGGAGCGACTTTTCTCGCATTTTGAGTGAAATTAATTTAAAAAAACATTATGAATAAACCAGAAGTTGTGATCTGTACAGCCTAGTGTTATGTCAGTTATGAACAAGTCAAGAAATAATGTTTCCCTAAACGTTAGATATATAGTCAATTAGGCGAAAGAGAAAGCAAAAAATAACCATTTAAGTCTTCTGCCTCATTGACTATGAGGTCATACCTGGCTTAAGAAAACATTTCACAATTCGTTGGTAATTAATTTAATAGCCAACTATTACATCAGTGAATAACATCAGAGTTGAAGTTACACAAAAATAGACACTCATAGTTAAATTTTGAGACCAATGTCGTTTTCGTTTACCTAGGGCAAAGACATATTTCATCTAGCTTGGTTTGTTATATTTAGGCGCATAGATGTTGAATAAAATTCAGCGTTATATAATGAAGCTCCGCTGTCCAAAACCCCTCGGCTCGCCAAAGAGCACAAGAAAGTAACTATTGATAGTGTAATGGCCGCACTAAGATAACAGGCAGAAACATGAAGGAGCATGCTCACTTTCAATAGGCTTTCCACTATTCACTAGATACATAATATATAGAAATTTGGTGGCCGAACGTGATTTTGTTTCAGAGATACCATGGTATAGAAAAAGGTTGAAAAAGGGGCATTACTCCATAATTTTTTCGACGAGCATGCCCAATTTCGATAGGCTTCCTACAATTTACTAGATACATAACATATCCAAATTTGGTGACTGGCCCTACGAGATTTTGTTTCGGAGATATCGCGGTAACGGACGGACAGACGGACATACGGACGTACATGATGACGACAATGCCCTTAGGCCAAAATTGGCCGAGGGGTAAAAATGTTAAATGCGTCCAGGAATTGGATCAAAAAATTACCTGGCAGGGAAATAAATCTCATATTATGTTTGTCTAGAATAAACCAGAATACAAACTTTCTGTTCCTTTCACTATTTATTGTTGTTGCTGCTTCTCTTCAGACCCAGTGGTCACTGCGTCTTACAATAACAACTCATCTTCTCTAAAACCACCAATTACTTACAAATTTAAAAGACTTTTTCAAAAACCATTTTGGTTAATGATTTAAGCTAGTTTTTGGGATGACAAATTTCCAGTTAGTCCGCTGAAAAGGCAACACGTGCATGGCTTTGCCTACGGAATATTTTGTTTTATTTGAACAACTCTTACAACACCGGCAAAGGCAGTAAAGATAATGTTGATTGGTTAGGTAAAAGCCGTTGTGGATGAATAGCCAATCGGAGGAAAGTTAACAACGAGTACATCACGAGCCGCTCACAGTGGCTTGTCGCCTTTTCTGCAGATAGACGGAGCAGCTTGTGGTAGACAAAAAGATATAGAGCCTGCAAGTATCACTCAGTCAAGTTTTAGAATTCACATTATACCTGAGGGACATTGCCAAGTTGGACAGCAGCGGTCCTCGTAATAGATCCTCTTGCAGCCCTCTCTCGGTGGTTGTAAGTTCGAACACACCGGCCAGCAAGTAAGAGAGCCATTCTCACATCGACAGAATCGCTCGCATCGTTCTCGTATCGTATCGCCGTCCTGTATAGTCATGTTACCATATGGACAACAACCAGCTGAAAAAGTCATTTTGAGAATAATATGATAATAATTAATACTTTGATTACATGAATAATTTTAACTGTGGGTTGATATGTGAGCCCTGTAAAAGACACATCCACCTTCCCTGCTTTGTATCCCGAATTAGTTCAACGAAGATAGGTTCAGTAGTTGTATAATTTTAAGTTGTTAATGAAAGGTTTCAGTGTAGGCCTACTGGCTAAAGGTTTTCCCTTCGCCGCTAATATTTGAAATTCAAATAAATAGATCACCATTATATAGATATCTGCCCGATGAAAATCGGTCGTTTTGTGGCATGACCAGCAGGTGTCCGTCGGACTTTTCGATCCTGATTCCATAGTACTTTGAAGAAGTAACAAGTCGAATGGACTTAAGTGGTTAAGTTAAAAATTAAACACGTAAAAGTAATAATTATCGGAGATATACCACACATGCCATACAGGATTTCGAATACTTACGTTTTCCAAAACATTTAGTTCTTCCGCAGCAACTATCTGACGGCGTCTCCTCTTTTTGTCGAGGGCAGAATTCCTGTTTCTTTGGACAAACCGGGGAACAGTTCAACCGTCCATAACTACACGTACAGATGAAATCACAGCCAGCCTGGAACTGCTCACCATGCCGAAAAACACGTTGCATGGCATGACATTTGTAAGAGGCTGGAAAAAAACAAATAGATTGCCCCCATGGAAATGCATTGATACAACTTATTTTATTTAAATCATCGTCTAATTAGTTGATGAGAAGAGAGTTATAATTCACCATGCCGAAAAATCCGTTGCATGGCATGACATTTGTAAGAGACCGGAAAAACAAATATATTGCCGCCATGGAATCGCATTGATACAACGTAATGCATTTAAATCATCGTCTAATAAGTTAATAAGAACTGTGAATTTTACAAGTGAATGACTGATGAACAATACCAGAAAAGAGAGGACAGGGTCAATGAAAGTGCACCACCATGATACGTAAAGCGCTACAACGGACTATAGAAGCATGAAATGACAACGTATTTGACTTTTGTGTCTCATATTGAGAAAAAATATTATAATGTATATTATTAAGTTAAGCTTTCAGTGTGTTTAACAAAGTGTTTAATTCATTGATAGTTTTACGCCAGATACATGACACAAAGTTGCACCTATAAGGCGTTTTGACACAGGACACTACAAACAAAACCTCGTGCAAAATAAAACCTCAACATGTAATAAAGGCAATATAACTTACTTAAAGGTGGGGCCACAATTGTTGGAGAGACTGGAGCTCTCGGGGGATCTGGAAAAAATCCTGGGGGACGAGACGCATTTTCTGAGAGAAATCCTTCCGTAGAACTAAATGGCAACTCCTGCCATTCAAGTCGGGCTGTCACTTGGATGTAATACATTTGTGTTGGATTTAATCCAGTCAATGCTATACTAATCACATTATTTGTCATCCAAGCACCAGCGTACAATTCTGGATTTTGTAAATAAGAACTAGTACTTAATTCTGTTTTGTTTCGAATATCCTCTTTTCGAATAAAGGTAATGTCCCATACATCTGCATCAGAACTGTTGGTGAATTCTATCTCATATCCAACAACGATCCCATCCAACACATCCGCGTTCAGAACGCTGAACTGAACAACAATAGCATCGTTCTCCACCCAGAACACCATCGGCTTGATCAGTGATTTCGAATCTTTGGAAGCAAGGATTTAAAAGATGTTGTAACGAGAAATGTATGAAATGTGTTTGCCTTGCTTTCTTACTATCGCCATAAAAAGCAAACGTAATTTGGAAATGGTTTTAGTTGCATGTTTAATTTGTTTATGTCCAACATATGTTTATGTTATTTATCGTCAATCATTAAACATTCTTCAATGTTTTAAAAAATATATTTTAGGTGTAATGACTAAACACGGTTTCAAAGACTAAATTTTGAAAGAAAAAAAATCACAACCCCAAAAGCACTAACCTACAAGACTTTTTCTAACGCCCTTATTATTTCTTAAGAGACAACAGTCTCGTTTGAAGCAGGAAATATTTTTTTAAAATGTCAAAAGACGATTATATAAACGTACATGTATATATCACCTTTCCGGGTTCAATCCCCAGTGGAGGCATGCCAAAATTTATTTCAAAAACTTCATTTTGAAAGACAAATTACAACACAAAAGCACTAATCTACAAGCGCTTTTTTTAAAGACACCCTTATTTCTTAAGAGACAACAGTCTAGAACTATTAAGGTTTATATCTAACCGATAAAAGCAACAGATGCTCAAATTATTAAAAGCGTAGTTACCTGTTCTTTCAGAGAGTCCCTGACACCACACTTGGGGACAGCATTGACCCTCCAACTGCACGAGCTGAGGTTCCGGGCAGGCTAAACTTCTTGGTAAATATGTGACGTCTTCGAAGCACCCAGGTTGACATCTGACGTCATGTTGACTGTGACATTGACAAATCTGGCAGAATGTGTCATTATACCGAACACCTATCTCTCGAGCAACACCATTAAATGAACAAGCTGTTGGTATAGGAGTAAATTGTGGAATTTCATTTGCAAATAATTTCACAATTTGAGATTCGACTTAAATAAATGATCAATATTTTATTAACATAAACTAAGCATGCGTATCTTTTTTGTTTCATTGAATTTGGTCTACTATTATAAAATTATTCAGTGGGAATCATATATAGACTACTAAGTGTACAGAAAGGGGTACAGAAACGAGCGCGGATTAAACCTGGGAGGGGCTCGTGTCCCGGAGGGAGGGGGTGTCCGGGGGAGGGATTAAGCCCTGGCGGGGCTGTGTCCAGGGGGATAAAATCCGGGAGGGCCTTTTGTCCGGGTGGGATTACGTCCAGAGGGGTTGTGTCCTACACCCCCGTATAGAAATGATGCCCGGTAAGCGTAACATTTTTTCAAAGAAACTGCAATGTGTCCTCACTGGTCTAGCTTCTGCTGACTTATGAACCCAGCAACAAAACATTTGACATTTTGAGGCCCTAATATTAGCTAAATAAAATCATCTTCAGGGACTTACATAGTCCTAGGTCGCGAGTTTGACTCTTGTCCGGGACCAGATTTTTTTTTACTGGATTTTCTTCAGTGTCGGCAAACCTATATTTAATATATTAGTCAAATAGTTTATAATAACGGAAAACGATTTTTATTTTACATCGCGATCCAGCACACATCTTACATTATCGAGTGACATTGAGAAGGGATGTATTAAAATCAGAGAACAAAGAAACCATATATTCGCAATATATTATAGTGCTATTTATATAGGATTAACATTGCTTGGATGTTTGTTTAGCGTTTAATATCGTACTCGGGGTTATTTCACCTATAAAAGACGAATTTGCATTGCCGTTGTTTTTCGTGGAAACCCGATAAGAAACTTCTAATATCTCTTTAAATATACCTAATATATATTACTTGGGTGAACCTTGAGATCGCTCTATCGACGCTCGCTATAGCCCAGTCGGTAGAGTGTTCACCCTGTTAGCCAAAGGTCTATGGTTCGATCCCCGGTGAAGGCATGTCACATTTTCTTTCTCTGCATTTATAAAAATATATATATATGTCGTTGGAAAAATCGTATAGGGATCGAATGTCACTGATACCATACAACTTTGTTCAGGGTTCTAAAACAAAGAGAGAACAGGACTAGCAAACGTACTGTCGGGAGTTTCCCTACAGCCTCTGGCGGGACACCGGTCACCTGGCGGGTAGGAGAGGGTAGGGTAGGCGCATTCCTCACTGGGCTGAAGGTCTACCCTGGGACATATCTCTTCACATATCACCTCCCCGTGTGCACACAGACACTGCTCATTACACCCCCTAGTCACCTGGTCCCCATGCTCGTAGGTAACCTCACCCTCCAAAAACCCTCTGGCTGAAACGAAGAGATTTGTTTTAGCCTTCATTTCATTATTTTTTTTAT
>JAVFBY010338529.1:0-10047 GCA_034781015.1 Tonicella lineata
TCAAACCTATGTTTTTGTTTTATTTTCTTGGTATTTGGAAGCCCTGAATCAGAGCATCAAATCCAAAATTCTAATAATGCACGCTTTTCCGCCATTGTTCTCTAGGGCGAAGGTTATGAACTCAAACCTGAACCCATTTTCTAGGGCTAGCAAATTGTAGGCTAACAAGACACAGAGATGGGGAGGATTTGAAGCCCAGCATTCCTTATTATAACATGAGGGAGCAGTCAAACTGCAGCAATCCTCAGCCGAAAGAAGTTTTAAAACTAGAGCGATAGATAGGCTTATTGTTCGCAACAATTAACTTATTTTGTTTACCTCATTTTATATTTTGTAATGAAAATGTTAATTTTTATTTTGTAATTTTAGACCCCTTAATTGACATTAATAATATTATTTTGAGCTCTGATGGCATGGTAGATGCGAATACGTATCTCGTTGAATTGTATAGTCAACATGCATTTTAAAATTACGTTGTTGATGTAATTCTCGATGTTGTTGAACTTCAATTGTTTGGGCATTTTATCAAATCCAGGACTACAGGCCCAAAGATAAGAAACACCTTTTTTAGACAACCGTCAAATTCAACAAAATAAAAGATTTCTCGCCAAGTAGGTTACCATGATCTATCCTCCAGTCTATCATGTTAATCTTTCAAATTTAACCAAAAAGTAATTTTTCCGACTTCGTGGTGTTCTTGTCCAAGTACACAGCAAAGACGGACAAAACGTTAAAATAGTCAAATTTTGATCATTAACATGACTGAAGTTTGTGTGAATGGACATTGAGGGACTGGAGAATAGATCAGGTATTAAAGCTTAATACAGAACGAGAATGCCTTTATTTTGTTTAATTTGGCCATTGTCTGAAAAATATTGTTTCTTACCTTTGAGCCTGTGTCCAGAACCGATTTAAGTAACAAAAAGCTTTAGCTTACTGTTCAACACTGTGACAAGGAGACTCTCAAAGTTTTATTTTTTCGTAATCCATTTTGAGTGCCTGCTAAACAAAACTTGTGTCAATACCTTACTTTGGTTGTCTATGCATTGGTTCAATGGTTCTGTGTATAAATAAAGCTCACCTTAACTGATTTTATAATGATTTGATGCAAAGGAGATTGTAAAACTGTGGTAAATCGATTTTTGGAAAGAATTATGTTTCGTATAGCGTATTCATAATGTCAATGTGTTTTAGTTGCACGTTGGTTGATTGGCGTGGCACCAGCTAAGCTGTTGACCAATGAAGAGGCCAAACCCCGGCCAGAGTAGTCACACCCATAAACGTTTTTGCATGATTCTCATCCTATGAAATAATGTTTGCTGCTGAATATGTAGAAAGTGTTCAGAATACATTAGCCACATGGTATTCAGAGAAGAGTGTGTAAACTGAATTTTATGAAAATAAAACCAAATTTTCTCCAAACATAAACATTTCAAAGGCACAACTCCAGTATAGGCTACACTGGTTACAGCATGGAAGTTTCATCAAACGACCTGCTTTAGTTACAGAGAAATGGCTTGGAAACGAAACTGCCACACAGGGACACCTCGAGCCTGATGACAGACAGTATGCATGTTATTCATAGAAGACTTTGTAAACTTTATTTAAAAAAAAACAAAACTAAATTTCCCCCAAACTTATAGGGGCACAATTTCCGTATACAGTGGTTACAGCTTTAGTTACAGAGAAATACAGACAAACTGCCACACAGTCACACATCCAGAGTGATGAATGTGTGTCATATGTACATCCCTGTACCCCAGGACAGGCATGTACATAATTACATGCATGTTCTTCCTCTACATTTATATAAAAGAAGTACATGTTTACATGATTAGTGTTTTTACACACCTAAGTGCATTCAAACTAAAGACATGCTGCCTGGCTACAAAACACATCTGTGTAAGAAATTCTGTCAATAAAATATGGCGTTTTCTCCGCTGCCTTATATTTTGAAAGTCCTGGATGAGGTTATTTTGAAATAAATCAATCTAAGATGATATAGTTCTTATTGCTGAATACTGTCAAATGAGACTCCCGCAAAGATGCCAATATAAATGGTTTCAGCGCAGACGTTTAAGCTGATAACTTGATCCATATTGGAACGAATAATAATAAATGCCGATATTAGCACGTGCCCGAATCGGCCTAGGCACTATAAAAGCTTCTTATAGCCAGCTTCGATTCCAACTCAACACGTGTTACTATTCCCGTAGTATTTAAACCTCCGATAACACATCAAGTAAACAATTCAAAAACCATACAATTATAATGCCTGGATGGAAACCAGTCAAGTGTCCTTGTCGGTAGGTTTGTATATTTGTGGTGAACGCCATACTCCGATAAACGCTATGGCACGCGTTTCCATCGTTCTCAAAAAGTTTAATTCAAACACCCGACTTTCGTCGAACGTTGGCTTAAAGGCAGTGAATAGCCTTGTCAATCGCCTTTCGTCGTATCGTTGGCACTAAGGCACTGACAAGCCATGTCAATCGCCTTTCGTCGTATCGTTGGCACTACAGCTACACTCACAATGAACGCACGACGCATTTGTGCCACGACACGACAGAAAATTTGGGAAAATCGCGGGTCATCGGGGGTTGTCGCAAGACAGTCCTACGAAATTTTCAGCATCGAGGCATCGACTTGCCGTCGTGAGGCAAAATTGAACATGCACCTTTTTTTGCTCTACGGTTTTTTGTTGTATCTATGTCTTGTCACTGTCGAGAGTCTGTCCTACGACAGTCTTGCGACCGAATTGCGATAAATACCTTTTCGTGGGTGCCAGAAGAAAACGTCTTACGACTGTCTCGAGACTGTTGTAAATCACCATGACATCACCATGACATATTTTTTTTTCTGTCGCGTCCCCATCGCCAAACCCTCTTTAATGTCTCGTAGCCCTTGTGACCACTTGAAATAGATTTTGGACAATTTTGCAAGATCTGGCTACGACAGATATTTTATTTTTACTACCACGACAACTTTCGTACGTTCATTGTGACTGTAGCTTAAGGGTCAGGAAGCCCTATTTACTCAGCGATCCCAAGCTGGTTTGATTTATCTATTTATTTACTTATTTACAATCTTTTAGCAGGGACGCCTGTTCAGTGCAATGCACTGGTCTCTCATAGCACTATAAACATAGCGCGTTAAAAAGAGCACCAAAGAATTTACCTTAAATTAATATTTAATACTATTATTAATTAATCTTCTGTTTTTTTCCTCCTTAGTTCTGTCCCCGAACTAAATACCGTGCACGATCAATTAAAACACAATGATTGAGATGTCGAATATCACTATTTTAATAACGTATAAAGAGTTCATACGTTATTAAAATAGTGATATTCGACATCTCAATCAAGTGTGTTTTAATCGAGTTGTTCACGCGTGATTCTGGCATTCAATCTCTGATATACATAATAGTGCGAATACAATGAGTTGGCGTAAACAAATTATATACCTAGCTAACACAGGGCCTGTCCTATTTCATTATTTCACTGCTATCCCCTTCATTTATATTTACTGAGTGTGCTTGCACATATATTCTCATTCGGTTCCCGTTAATTAAGGTGTCTTCCACATGAGCGAATTAAAACAATGAACAGTTACCGGAGGCAAACGTTAATTTTATATATGCACTTATTATTTTTTGTTATGTTTTCATGCATTGCTTCTATACCTGTTAATACTTTATATCTATGACACAAATGTATGTCTAATATTTTTAATTAATGTCACGAGCAATTTTTATACTTTTATAACAATATATAACTCTGACGTAACAAATTACAATTCATTATTTCCTCGTGCAACATAATTATTACGAATGTTTAATAAACACTTACGGCGTTATCAATGTCACTTTTAATAAGTGACATGTTATTTATAAATATTTATGTGCAGTTACCCTTATAGCATACACGTTCTCACGATAGACGGATCTGCTAGATTAAACAAATGTCTTACCTTGGACAGCAGAGATTACCATCTTGGCCCTCAGTAGACCTCTGAACTCTGACCCCAGACCTAGCTTGGGTATTCTGTCTAGCTGTTTCCAGTCCCAGGGCGGACTCTGGCGTGAAGAACATCCCACTGTACAGTTCCAGAATGCTTCGTCTTGTCGCCGCATCTGGAACGATTTTCCTCTGTTTCTTCTGTGACAGCGACGAGGTGGTCTGGCATTCATCCAGCCTCCATCTTAAAGTTTTCTGACTTTTTTTTACCTTGCAGGTTTCAGTGGTGATGACTCTCTTGAGTTCAGTGCTGGCCTCATTGATACTGACCGGATCAGAGGCCTCTGCAAAAACCCCGGGTGTCTGAGCAGAGGTCGGGGGTTCTAACACCAAATTATGGGACTGAGAGTGTGTGGGGCTTGGTCTGTGTCTCCTGTATGGTTTCGTTTCTTTTGACCCTGACGATGACCTCACTGGTACTTCCGTGCCATATTTAGCTGAGGTTACAGTTGAGACAAAGACGAGGTAGATAAACAGACTTCCCAGACAAACTTTACAAGAGCAATTCATCTGCAAAACAAATACATGTAAAAATTTAGCTATTGCACTGTTTTGATTAAAAGTTCGGTTGAAAACAGGAGAAAAACAAAAGTACGAAGTCATCTCAAGGAGAAAGAGCAAATCAAGTTTACAAAATTGGTTTTAAATAATTTGTGCGGTTGTAAATTTTGAACTAAAAAATGAGTTGTATAAAAAATGAAATTTCTGTATGGGGGACCGCTATTGTCAAATTGCTTCAGTATTTTTTTTTTTAAATATAAAACAACAGTAGTTAACTGTAACTAATGTTAACTTGAATATTTCTACCATTCCCTAATTACTTGGTTTGAATTTAAAGAGTTTTTTGCTTGTTGCGTAGTAGAAATAAAGACATTATAAATGACATGAACAGTCCACCATATAGTAGTTTCATTCAGAAGACGATCAGCGTACAACTATGTTTAACCGTTTTCTTAAAAACATACTAGTATCTCGTATACGTTCCTTTTGCAAGTGTGCGTGTGTTAGAGGGGGGAAGTTTGGTAGCAAGTGGGGATGGGTTGGGGGAGGATAGCGTCGGGTAAAGGAAACGTGTTAGCGGTAAGCGGGGTAGGTGGCACTTGTTTTCAATACGTTTTATTATAAGTTTAATGAGGGCGATTTTTCACTTGAGCTGTAATAACATGGGATTCTGCGCCATTAGTACGACTTCACTTGTTAAAAAAATTGCTTATTTTTAAGGTTGGCTTAAACAAATGTTTTTAAGAAGAAGAAAACATATAAATAAAGTATTTAAGTACGTAGGCCGAAAACAGCAGTTTCCCAAAACGGTGGACATTTGTATTATCCCATTAGAGCCTTGTAAATGATGTAATAGCTATGTGGGCTTTTCATGCCATATATGTACAGTTATTCAGTATATATATCAATTCAATTGGTCGCAAAAAATAATGCACCGACAAACTGTGCTATATTGAATATCTGTGTAATAATAGTTACTGCAATAGGGCCACTATCTACTAAAACAAATCTATGTTTAACCTGTCATGACAAGTTCGCCATAAACTAAGTCAATTACAAATACTGCAGACACATACAATAAACTGCATTATACATTCTATATTTTTAGACGCAATTACTGTTAAGTTTCCTTTTCTATTAAAGACTAACCTTTAGCTTGAATTACTTACCCTTCGTTCTAAATCGCTGAAAAAGGTGTGCTGTGTTCCTAAATTTAAAAACAAATTCTTGAACTTTCAGCGCAATACTGTTATAAAGGTCTCTGTCGTTTAAGTTTAATATAAAAGGAATACAGTTTGACGATATATTTTCTGTTAACTCATTTCGCCCATGTATTGTGTAGTCCTAGGGCGTACTTTGGGTTTGTTTGTATTTGTCACGAGCTCATGGTGAATTGGGCATGTTTATTACTTAATACCGGTCTTTTTTTTATCCGGAGGGGTTTGTTGGTCCACACAGTGACGTTTTTTTTTAATTTATTGCCTATGTTATGATCTACTTTATCAATAAGGATATTTTGTTAATAATCATGAACATTGAATAGCATGAATGGATAGTTTAAAATCTACTGTTACTTTAGTTTTATTTTATATTACATTAGCTAGGTTACTACAATGATAATGCGCGTGTCAATACTGATAGCTTACATTCTTTACATCTTTCGCTGTCACGGTAAGGACAAAACCGCCACTTGGATGACAAAACCGTCACTGTATAGACACCAACAATCCCTTAGTGGAAGCAAACTCTCACTTAGGGTGCAAAATCTCGTTGTTTAGTGAACATACACTGTCACTGTGGGAATACGAACTGTCACTGTGAAAACTCAAAACTGGCACTGAGTGGAAGTAGGCTATCACTTAACGATAACAAACTGTCACTATGGGAACACAGACTGTCACTTTGGAGTCATTAACTGTCAATATAGGGACACACATAAGGGTCTGTGGGGGACAAAACTGTTAATATGGGGACACACATAGATGTCTGTGGGGGACACAAAACTGTTAATATATGGACAAACATAAATGTCTGTGGGGGACACAAAACTGTTAATATGGGGTCACACATAAGGGTATGTGGGAGACACAACTGTCAATATGGGGACACACATAGATGTCTGTGGGGGACACACAACTGTTAATATGGGGACACAAAACTGTTAATAAACTGTTAATATGGGGACACAAAACTGTTACTATGGGGACGCACATGGCTGTCTGTAGGGGAAACAAAACTGTCGGAACACAGTCTAGTTGTCACTGTGAGGACAAAAACTATCACTGGGTGAACATATAAACTGAGATACAAACTGTCGCTGTTGGACATGAACTTTCATTCTGGGTTTCTGGGTATACAAACTGTCACTTAGTGGATACAAACTGATACGATGCCGACACAAACTGTCACTGTGCGGACATTAGGCGTCACTGTGTGGAGACAAACTATCACGGTGTCAATGAATGGAGAAAAACTGTCATTGGCGGGACAAAAACTGTCACTGTGTAGAAGTACACTGTCACTGTAGAGACACAGATTGTCAAAGTGGGGACACGAATCTGTTAATATGGGGACACAAAACGGGAATTCACCGTCTGTCACTTCGAGGGGGAAACTGTCACTTATTGAACATACACTGACACTATGGGAATTCTAAATGTCACGGTGGAGACTCCAAACTGTCACTTTGGGAACACAAACTATTACAGTGGGGATGTAAATTGTCACTAAGATCAAACAAACTGCCCCTTTGGGGACACAAACTTTCAATATTGAGACACAACTGTCACTATGGGGACAGAACTGTCATTATGGAAACAAAACTGTCATTATGGGGACAGACGATTACAATATGGTGACACAACTTGTCACTGTGCGGACACAAACTGAACTGTGGGGAGAATGTCATTATGGGGACACAAATTGTCCCTTTGAGGACACAAATTGTCTATGCCGGTACACAGGCTGATATTGAGAGGACACAAACGGCCAAGCACTTTATAAAAAACTGTCACTATGGGAACATAATCTGTCACTTAAGGCACACGAACTTTTACTGTGGTGATAACAGCTGTCATTGAATGGACTAAACCTGTCATTGACTGGACAAAATCGTCACCGTAAGTAAACAGAACTGTCTGTGTGGAAACAAAACTACTAATAAGGGACATAAAACTACCAATGAGTGAACACAAATGGCAATAATTACTATTACTATTAGGAAACTTGTAAATTGACACGTAGTAATAACACAGGTCACTGTATGGACATAAATTGTTACTGTGGAGAAACATTCTCTCTCAGTGGAGACACATTCTCTCCCTGTGTAGACACATTCTCTCCTTGTGTAGACACATTCTCTCCCTGTGAAGACACATTCTCTTCCTGTGTATACACATTCTCTGCCTGTGTGTACACATTCTCTCCCTGTGTATACACATTATCTCCCTGTGTGTACACATTCTCTCCCTGTGTATAAACATTCTTTCCATGTGGAGACGCATTCTCTCCCTGCACACACACACAAACTGTCACGGTGTTGCACTAACTTTCATGCTGAATACAAAACTATATCTATGGGGACACAAACATGAAAAAACTTTCCTAAAAAAATAAACATTATGTAAAAGATATGGTCTTATAACACAATACTTTGAATTTGATATTCCGGTTAAATTTCTGGAATTTATTTAAACTGTGATTTACTTGTCAGTTGTCTTACATGACTGAATTATAATCCTCCGTGTTGGATTCAGGTTTTATAACAGAAAATCAAGCACCATTAATACCGGTAAGTCAAGCAGACCATATGTTTATATTATATTGAGATATTATTTGTTGGTGTGCTTGTGACGTCCAATGGTGGTATTATGCACTCTTGTTCTATAGGAAGGAACGTACCTTCTAATGTAATCGTGGCTAAAATATTTAATTTGAGTACGGTTGTATTAAAATGTGGTTATAAGTGGTAGTTCCCAAAATATACTTATATGCGCCCGGAAGTGGTAATTATTACATAAATATTACAGTGACTTACTTCGTCTGTTTGTGGTTTTCTCTCATCCCTGTTTTGTCTAGGTTCTGTCAACACACCATCCTGGCCGCAATCCACACACTGATAGTCCTCTTTCACAAACACAGAGAGCGGAATATGTACAGTCCGCTCACGTCCACCGTCACAGACAGCCAGTTGACGTTCTGCTAGGGTGCACAAACCTACCAGATACCTCCTATCTTCACGTCTAATTTACTTTAATAGCATACTTAATTTCTTTTAAGGCTGTAATATTCCGCAATAATTTTTTTTTTTGAAAGAGCAATTAAGGAGTTTTTTTGATGATCTACCACCCTAACTTTGTTTAATAAACTTATAGTTGAAAATTTAACGGATTTTATGCATTTTTTTTAAATATATTTTTTACAACTTTTACTGTCTTTTGTAGATGCGACATTTACAATACATTCGTTGTTCATTCTTGTTACTATTTTTTAGTTGTACTTTTCCCCATATTTTAATATTGATGATTTGCTTCTAGCTTTAGATTCAGCTATAGCGAATCTTCATTGATAATATACGGATAATATCTAAGGTATTCGCTATAACCTTGAAAATGGACGAGTTAGATTCCTAATAATTTGGACTCTATACTGAGAGCTCTAACTTATAGCTTCTTACTGTCCTAATCTATTCCAGGGAGTAGACAATTTTTTGTTAAGCTATTTTTAATTATTCGTGTGTATTTATATGGATATGAGAGAAAGCATAGACGTACTTATCAATTCATTGCTATTTTTAAACAAGCTATTCCGAAATAAGGATTCACGAGCAAAATGATATGTAGTTTGAGCTTAAAGGATTATCGGTGCGTTATCTGTATATGTAAGACAGCTAACACATTTACATCTGAGGATAATCCGCTCTGTACATCTCAATAATCAACGAGTTATATCTCGTTTCCAAGATCAAAGTAATCTTTACCTGACAGCCATATAGGAGAGGTGCTCCCATCACTCATTGATAGTCATCTTCTCTACATTTTTGCAAACAATTTATAATATCAAATATAATATGCGTGTTAAGATATGAGAGGATCTACCAATTAAACTTCAGTCTCAGATAGGGGGCCTACCGTTACATGATATACATGATAAAGATATTTGGCCAGTCAAGTGGAGCCAAATTTGTTAGCCAACCTCCAATATCTTGTCCCCTGTTCGAATATCGAAACTAGCTTAGGCAATCATTCCAGCCTAAGTTTCTATTTGCTGTCTCCAGTTCTAAAATTAGAACAAGTTGGGCCCATCAAGTTTGGTGCAAATATTGGGTCGAGCTTAGAAAATCAACTCAGCTCAGCCTTTTATGGGTCATTTTCACATAATTGGTATAATAATAGTTAAGAAATAAAATACTGTTGTGTTACCTGTGGTCTCAGTTATTATTCAGTAGCGGGAGGTTCCACAATTTGAGGACGAGGGGCCGAAGGTCCCGAGTTCTCAAATTATTGTGGAACTCCCGAACTGAATAATACCT
>JAVFBY010338640.1:0-10047 GCA_034781015.1 Tonicella lineata
GCGAAGCTCTCATAGACCTGCTTAGCTTCGCCGCAGGTAAAAACCCAAGAAGACCAGGATAAACCTGGTCGCTCTTCACTTTCTATTAATAGAAAATACCAGTGACCAGAAGAAAGCTGGTCAATAAAGTGACTTCAATGAATTCATTGGCCAACCCCATTCATTCTTCGCACTACATCTTTCAACCCCTAAAGTCTTAGCGATTATGTCACTTTCTTGTTAGACCCCACAAATGGGCTATCTAAGCTGCCGTTTGTGGCTTCTTTTTAGTTACATAGCACGTCAATAAACCATTTTACTGGCAATAAATCTCAAGTTAGGGGAGTTCAGTTAGTGGAGATTTAATTAATGCGGTTAAGATTAAGCCTGTCTACAGATAATACACGAACCTGGTAAACTCTCAGACAAAATATTGTCTAGGGATAGGCTATATATTACTTAATATGGCGGAAAACCGGGAGGAAACCTCAGAATAACCATCCCAGAGTAGCCGAAGTCACATACTCTGAAATCACTCATGCACGCAGGTCCCCTGAGCGACTTGAACGGGTGCAATACATCGACATAGAATCAGCAGTCAGACGCGCTAACGACTGAGCCACGTCTTTTGCCGAGGTATCGTTCAAGTAATGGGTTTCGTTCTTTAGGCTAAAGCATATCCTATATGAGTTTTAAAGTTCACTTGCTAAGCGAATAAGCCCGCTGCATACTGGTTCCAAACCTGGTTTCAAAGCAATACAAATCTGACACAACTAATAAAACACGTCATCTGAACCTTAAATTCAAAAGATAGCCATATTTGTTCAATAGAAATTTCTTTTCATTAAACTGACACGTGGTAATTAAGAAAAAACATAGAAGGAACCAGATTGCTAGTTCTAAAACATATCTTTTCCTTCCAACATTACAGGCATAGGTAATTGATCTGTGGCAATCCAGTGCTTCTATTGGATTGTCCCATGTTACAATTTATAAAAGGGGTGAAGGTAGTACATGATCAGATTTTCTATAATCAAATTATTCTGACAGCTGAGTTGTTCAATCAATAGCCATTGTGTTTTACATAAAAGATCTGCCTAAACTGTTCTTTTGAAACCAGTCATATTTTTACCTGCGGCGAAGCCTAGCTGGTCTGTGAGAGCTCGACGTTATGGTGGTGGTCGTGGGGTGGTGACATTGTTAACAATCTAGTATTTAGAGGTTTCTTAGAGAAAGGTTTTAGTCGCCGCAGGTCTTTGAAGAGCTTTCCTTCTTGTTTTATCCTGAAATGGGTGAAAATTTACTTTGTATTTGATTTGGTACTTGATTTATTTGTAATGGATAAAATATAGAGCCTACAGTATTTGCTATATTGTTAGTGATTGTTTAGAATCATTGTTTGTGTCGTTATTGACTTAATGTATTCATCAAGTTCAATACAGAACCCATTGCACCATCGCCATCTATAACTGCACTTTTGCACCAATTTTGTGTTAAAATATTGCTAATTGAAAATAATTAGTAACTTTCCTGCATTATTAATCGTGACTTGTCAATTAACGCTTCTATTTTTTACTGAATACAATTTTATAAAAATAATATAACACACTGGGAACACCAAAGACGCGTTCAAATACGAACAGCTTTTTTATCTGTATTTTGCAATAAAGTATCTTTGACGGGAGTCCCACTATCATTTGAGAACTCAGGACTCTTTGGTCACTCGCCCTCAAATTGTGGAATCTCTCGTCAAAGACACTTAATTGGTTGCACCATACATATAACAAAGCTGTACTTAAATTCTTAAAATAAAATCACTATATTACATTACAAATATTGCATTCAAGTAGGCTACCATTTAATAGTCCATCAATGCAATAAAAGGCGTATACGCTTAATTAACAGGCTTAATTTATACCTTTGCGTTCATAGCGAAAATTGAATTGAATACATTTTAAGTAAATAGTAAGTAATTATTTTTTTTAATTTTATTATCAGATGTTTATATGTATACTGTTTTTTCGTACCATATACTAAACCTGGAATAAAACTGATTTTGGAAAGAGCTGGGTTTTATAATTCCTTTTTTTGTTTTATTTGATCAGATACGACATCGGTGAAGCTAGTAACATGGCTAACATAGAGATCAGGTTGCCTACAGACTTTACTCTTGATGATGCCAGTCGCGATGAACTTCTGGAATCCGCTAAACGAGTGGAGACCTTTGACGGAAAAGTCCTCCTTTATTTTGATTCAGTAAGTGGTGACTTGTATTCTTTGTATTTCGAATGCAATTGGCAAGTGTTGTGTATATTGTTGTGTAATCATATTTTCTTCTGAATGAACAGCTTTGTTTTTGGATATTTAATATAAATACGAAGAGTTTTTTCAACATCCTAGCGACTATACATAATAATTATGGATCTGGAAGAATGTGTTTATATTCAATATCCAATCAGATTAAAATAGATCTTGATAAGCTCTCTATCGCTATGTAGATCTGAGGACCGCCTACTATATTGTGTCCATTGGTTGACCAATCTGAAGGCCACTTATCTCCCCAAGGTGTGTTGGGTCGGATATTGGTCTAGCGAGCAAGCATCTGTGTTTATCACAGCCTCCTGCTACCTGACTTTTTTCAATGGGCAATTTTGACAGTGATCTTTCTTGAACCCCAGACTACCTGACGTCATTGAACATCGTTTACTACAGGATTACATCAGATCTACATAGCCACAATTACAATACCTGGCAGCTAATATAGATCTGATTTTTATCAGATTCATCCAATGACTCTCCTATACCGAAATGACTTTACCGAAAGTAAACTTGCTAACAACTTGTACACACAGCGCAATCTATATCAATAAATTACAATAGCAGGCTATGCATATTCATTTAATTTCTATTGAATATGAGCAGTCTGCTTTTGTGATTTAACGAAATAGATATCATTTTACCAACGGGTCATTTCAGCAGAAGAGCTTTATTGACTTTGAATAAATGGCTTTTAGTTGCTCGGTTTGTAACGTTGGGCCAGATTTGATCAAATATGGTTATTTAAGTTTGTATGAGATCGCTCGGTCGTCGTGTCGGCACGTCACCAAAACTTCCAACGGCTGCAGCGACGAAGGTAAAAATTCCGAGCGTTTAATCTAATATATACTATAAGCTGTCTACGCAAAGTGAAAATTGAAAGTTTTAGGCCTACCTGTCGATCAGACATCCAGCCAGTTTAACGCTCGATTGTAGATTGCCCACTTTTTAAGGTTTTTGCTAATAAATATGTTGGCCCTGTATATTTCGTGTTTAATGTGTTGTTTTTTTTTCTTTTTCTCCGAGTCCGCTGTTTTGTTTGTAGTTTTGTTTAAAAAAAAAAGGTTAACGCCAACATTCATATCTTTATCTTTGCATGAATTAAAAGTTCTCTGACAGGGCTGACCCTCTCTAATGTCTAAAAGTAAATGATAAAAAGGAATACAATAGTTGAATCCTGTATTTTTATATAAAAGTTACTGCAGACAAGACTAGTTTAATTTATTTTTTTGATTGATCATACGGTTGGCATTATAGCTTTTATTGTATATTGTATAATTGCAAATGGACGTATGGTTTTTCTGTTTGCAGATTACAAACAAACAGACTTGTGTATATATGACAGCTACAGGTAGCGGCCTGATCAACAAACCCAAGCCTTGTCCCGTCCGAGTGTTTGATTATTATAGCCCAGGTATACAGATATTCTATCTAAAATTAGTTCTAAGTAAACTAAATGAATTACAAGGTCTTTCAAACAAAAATATTCCTTTTTGTCCTTTCACGTCTACTATTATACATTTTTCATTGAATTCGGTGCAGAGGAAGTATAGCATAGACATTGTACAATATATACACTCTATGAAACGGATGAATTATGTTCAATAATTAATGGAAGCTATGGATTTATTATGAAGTGCAAAGTACCTAAACGTATATCGAATTTGGGATATATATGAAAGGTCCCGGGTTCGATCTCCGATAGAGACATGTAAAATTTCCTTTCCCTGCATTTATGAAATATATATATATTTTGTTACTTTTCAGACGAGAATGCACTTGCCTTCTATCAACTGAAGTCACTGAACGGTGATTGGTGTGACGCCACTGCGTGTATTGATACTGCAGGTTGTCCTAACTGTTTGGTAGGTTTTAATGCTGATTTTAAAAACAATTTATATGCTCTATTTACGCTTTTAATTGTGTACTTCACGCCATTTTAGTGAAATAAATGAACAATGACAAAGATGGTAATTAATTAGGTCAAATTAGGCCATACATGAAATGCGTTGTTTGCATATTCGTCATTATACAGTTGACCAGTGTATCCTGGACAAAAAACATAAAATTTTGTCGTTTATTTGAGTAACATAAAACTGTTTACCTTCCAATAGATGGATAAATAGGATGCATATGGCTCAGGCTAAAATTGTAATGAGTTAATGTAATTTACATCAAAATGATGATACTTACTAATTGCATATACTATCAATGGAAGTAGTCTTAACTTTTAATACAAAGCTTATCGTGGTGAGGGGTATCCAAATAATCATATGTATAAATGACATATAACTGTTTAGTATTGATAAATATTTCGTCTGGTTGTGATGTTATACTCGTACATGTATGTAATGTAATTTTTTATTTTTTTTTATAAAAATTGGTATTATCATATGAAATTGCGTCTGAAAATTTGCTTCTTTTTCTTTCTTTTTTCAGAAACGCAAGAGGAAGTAAAGGAAAACTTATACCCATTGCTCGTCGCTTTACGACTTTGTCTCCGTTTATACGTATACCGGTTTATTTTTTATACTTTAACTTTTATTTGTTTAAAAGCCTGTAATTTTATAGTAAAACTATATTTTCGATTGCCGGTTTGTCTTTCAACTTTACAAGGTCACATCAGAAACAAAACATAATACTGATTATCTCGATTTGCTTAATAATCGATATTTTGCTTATTAAATAATGTTCTTTAATAGAAACATTGTTCTTTTGTGCCCATGCAGTTAGATCTTTTTGTGTTTGCTTATTTGGTGACATTATAATTATTAAATAATGTTTTTTTAATAGAAGCATTGCTGTTTTTTTTGTTCAATTCGATTTTTTTATATTTGCTTATAAGTTTGCACTATGCTTATAAAATAGTGATTTTAATAGAAGCATTGTTTTTTTTTGTTCAATTAGATTTTTTTTAAAAAACGTATGGATACTCTTGAGAGTGAGTGTTCTAACCCACTTGCATAATGACCCTTTTGTTAGCCACGAGTGCTTCTGTTCGCGTATTACCCGATGTAGATACTATGCTATTAGGCTTAAAGCCTGAAAGCAGACATTATTTGTATTATAAAACCGGACTACACTGACAGTGTTGTGAGATTTATTTTGTACAGTACAAATTACACAGTCCATACCATTGTTATCAGGCATAGCTTGTTTTTCTCCATCTTAAATGGCCCTGTTAAGATATCAGGTGTTTAAAATTGGTGTCACCTTAAATGAAGCTCACATTAATTTAGATATGGTCAATACGGGTTTCTTTTCAATGTAGCGTTTAGTAAATATTAGGGCTGTCACTTAAGGCATCTGGGTTGCTGAATAGTATATAACCGATTCGGGTACCAGTTTTAGTGTGAAGAATTTGTGAAAAACATAATGATGCCGAGATTGACGCCAAAAGTACACGTAAGTTTTTATCCGGGGAATACACTAGGTAGACCCTGGGCTGGGTTGTTCAAAAGATAACCTAGGGTTAAATTTGTACCGTCACAAAGAAACTGCATTGTGACGTGACGTCAAACAACAATGGTTAAAAGTTAACACACCTTTGAACAACCGGGCCCAGTACTTTTCTCTCTCACTGACGACTCATTGCTAGAGCCAAAAGCAAGATATAGCAAAAAAAAAAACAAACATATTTTGCTCTCGATGTGATATTTCAAAATCCGTATTCCATTCAGGGGTAGACTTGTATATCTTCAAATGACAGAGAAAATCTTCACTCGGTAGTTATAACCGTCCATAACTGTTGACTCCTTTGAATAGTCTTATTTATAATTCTTCTTATGCGTGTGTTCTGGCAGCCACATTCTAACGGTTTATTTAATGAAGTCATTTTTAGAATTCTCATGTCCTTGTTTTTTTTTTCAAACCTTAGTTCTGTGTCCATTTATTGTTTTGTCCTGTCGTTCTTTATTTATTTATTATTTTTTAGATTTATTTATTTTTATTTTTTTATTAGAAGGCCAGGTTATCCCAATGGGAAATAATATTGTCACTTAACTAACCCGAATCCGAACTCCGGAAGAGAAAACAAATACAAGAAAATACAAATTAGAATAAAAGAGAATGTTAAACCCACAGTCCAAACGTTTTATCTTACTGAGCTATGCCCCGACTAAAATTTTCTTGCAACAGGTAAAAAATAAAAAATAAAATATTTTGGAATAGCATGTAAACTGTATATTCAGCCCTCCGAACTCCGGAAGAGAAAGCAAAGAGAATGTTTTCACCGTGATTTAAACCTGTTTCATCTCAATGTTAAGCTCACAGCCCAAACGCTTTATCTTACTGAGCTATGTCCAGACTAAACTTTTCATGCAAAAGCTAAGAAATAAAATCGTTTTTAAATAGTGCGTAAACTGTTTATTCAGCCCTCGCAATGTGCCACAGCACGTCATACAAGAACGAAAAGGACATTAAACGGCCAGGGCTGGGTTGTTCAAAAGATAACCTAGGGTTAAATTGGTAACGTCACAAAGAAACTGCATTGTGACGTGACGTCAAACAACAATGGTTTTAAGTTAACCCAGCTTTGAACAACCGGGCCCAGAAATACATTATTATATGGGATTCTTATAGCAGTGTTGAGATAGGCGCTATTGACAAAACTCTCTAAGCTACGGTGTTTTAACCGGATCCTTTTAGTGTCAAATCAGTTATCACCCACTTAAGACTCGTATTTTGCCATGCTTTCGATCTCACAGATTAAAAGGGTTTATGTGCCCTCTTAACCCAAGCTAGCATATCTCTCTTCCTGGAAGTGTTGATATCAGGTAAAACTTAATACAGAGATAGCGTTATGTAGATTCAAGATTGTTGTTTAAAGTTAATTAGCAGTTGAGTTTGATGTAAGCTTTGTGGCAATCCTTAATGTCAATATTTTACATTACGGGTAAAAGCACAACCCTTTACGAAAACATTTTTACATAGAGGGATGGGAACGGGGTCAATTTTTTTTTACGTTAAGTGAATTTTTTGTTTATTTATTTTCCTTAGGCCTCTCGCCCACTTTCACGATGTTAACCATATGATATAAAGGGAGCTTTAACTGCTCGTAGTCTTAAAACATACGTTGTATATTTGTGTATTAGTTACATATGTGGTGACAATACAATGAAGAGCCCAATACGAACTTTGTACGAATAAACACGAGGTATGTCATGTACATGTACGTGTTGACTACGAGATATTACGACTTTCCAAAGACCTTAACATGACCTTCTTTACAAACTTGATTCAGTGTTAACAAGCTCAACACGACCGAAGCAATTTTTATATGTTTTCGAAAGTGTCTGACTGCTCTTCCGCTCTCACACTATTTGGTAGGATATTTAACGAGCTATAGCCTCTCCGGACAGCTGATTTTGGTTCGTACTAATGTCGTGATCAGAAGACCTTCTTCTGATCACGACATTTAAAGTGTTTTGTCGAAGAATAACATTTCCAGGCTGTAACTTGTACATCAATAGATGATATTACACGGTGAAGTGTGAATGCCATAAATTTTGTTCGAGTAAATGGTAAAAGCGATAACTCACGGGACGTGAACCATTGAGGGAGTTACCGACATTACAATGGTTTTCAAACATCCCTATACGATATATATTTTTAAAATATATACATAGTCGATAAATTCGTAAATAACAAGGGTTTTTTTCACATTTTCTATGAAAATTTCAAATCAAACAGATACGGCAAGCATAAAGTTGTTAGAAACGTGACGTCAAATAGAATCACGCTATTCAAAACATGGCGCCAAATGATGTCACATCAATGCGTTCATATACAATGTCATTGTATAGACAAATGCATGAGATTCGGAGTAACTCGGGGCCAAAAGGTCAGTGCACTTAATAATGTTATAGCAAAAGTGTTATTACACTGCTGTGAAATATAACTTTTATGTGTGAAGAAAATCTTAAAATTTAATAATAAATTAGAGAATTTTGAAAATGATTAGGAACAAGGCGGTATGTCATATGCTGATTCAAGGTCAATGTTAAAAATGATTTTACACGTGCTAAACGTCTGTCCATTGTAAAATTGTGAATCAACTTAAAGCAAATGTTTCCTAATACTGTATCCTAATCCTAATTGCAGCCTAATACTGATTAGGCTGCAGTATTTTAAAGGATCGACTTGTGAAGTTACTTATCTTTGCCGTTACCTGACAACGTTAATTCGCAAAGAGACACCAGCCTGTTGATCTTAGGTCATAACTCGAACCTCCCGTATTTCATAGAAATCAATAAACTACATTGTACTAATAGTACCATTTTGCGTTAGCGTCTAAATAATTTACATCCAACTTAATAGAGCTTTCGTTCTAAATAAATAAGAATGTACACATGGGACGTGCACTCTAGAAGAAACATTACCGCCTCGATCTGCGGGGTTATTCCTAGGAAACACATAAATACTTCAGATTGTCACTTAATTGCATCTGTAAAAGTAAAACTGCTGTAAAATGGCGAAATTGCCAGTAATCCTAATAGTACAGGTTTAGAATAAACTGATATAATTATACTTAAACCATCGTATCTTGTCAATCGAAATTTCCTTAAGGAACCAACACGTTAAAACAACAGTTACATTGGTAGCCTGGCTAAAGTTGATTGCATTGATGTACCATAATATTTGCAAAGACCCTGTTTGTCTTAAACGGGAGATAAGTCACATATTTTCTAACATATTCGTTGCAATAAACCAAACGATACACCAGCATCAGCTTGGTTCTCTTACATTAATTTGGATCATTCACCAACAGTATTTTGTCAGAATTGTCTAGAGATTGGTGTTGTCTCTTTGGAAATTGTTTGGGTCAACCTTTTCAACGGACAGATTTCATTGTTCTAGCTAGACAATACATCCAAAACATGTTTTGTTCATATATATCGCATGACGTTTTATTCCTACACTGCATCTGGCGACAAAAAGTGGAAATGGGAAATCAAAGGCAATATGTGATAGTGATATTGTCATGTAACCAACACCGACAGATCGTGTGATTTTAACTAAACAATATATTGGCTACAAATGTGAAGTACACAAGAGTTTGGTTCGCCCTCCTTGTGTTCTTTTTAAGTGATTGCCATCAATGGAAATTATTTACTTTATTATGGAAAAAGTAATCATCACCGTATGATAAAAAAAAGACAAATGAAGGAATAATAAAGAATAAAAGGTGTGTGCTTATTTTAAAAAAAAATTGCTGATGTGACGGATCATACCTAAATTTATAGACATTTTCTTACTAATATAACTGACATGAGATGTCCAGATAAACTTATCATTAAAAAATATTCCCAAGAAGTTTGAACTCCTTCACACTTCCAAGTTCATTCCCATCAATAAAAATTTAGGTAATTACTCTGTCAAGCGTTTGGTTTTGGGTTTATAAATTGCATTGATTTCTGCTGTCTGTCTCTTACAGGCCTACCGATCCATGACCCTTTCACTCTCAACAGACTTTGCCCATCAATAATTCTTTGTCCAAGACGATTCGATCATTGAAGATGTCTAACAAACATATTGTTCCTTTTACTAAGTGACGACAGCTAGCGTTATTACCAGTTTTCCAATTAACCAATAAACCAGATCGTGGTGGTCAAGTTAAAGAGAGACATATTAGACACAGCCCACTTTACCATTCACAATACCATTCCCTCTATAGTGGTCATTAAATAATCCACATTCGCCGTTTTGTGTGCCGATTGACGTGATCCCAGTCCTCCTGGTGCTCGAGAGCCC
>JAVFBY010338751.1:0-10047 GCA_034781015.1 Tonicella lineata
TGGAATGCAGCTTACTATCATGCTAAACTACGCTCTTGAAAACGGGATCGTTTCAAACAATTTCAAGTTCCCATGGCAACAAACGTGTCAGGATCTGTAATTTTTTTTTACATGAACACGTGCACAGGATAGCAGCCAAACCGCTAAAAATAGAAAGTTAAAATTTGGAATGCAGCTTAATATGATGCTAAACTATGCTCTTATTAGAATGGAGTCAGAACTTAATGTCGCAGCTATAGCGATTCTACGCTTGTTTATTTAAGAGTCTGTTGACTGATTTATCTTTACAGACACTTTCACCGGAAAAAATCGGTAGGCCTACAACATATTATAACGTTTTGAGAAAGTGGTTACTCATCCTTTAAATTATGGTCGCAATAATTAACTTGGTACGTAAATATCTGCCGATGACCCTATACTCTCATTCTCTCAGTATCCTTAAATTACCGTGGTAGTTGATGCTCGATAAAGGCCTACTACTAACAGCAACTACATTTCGAAAGAGGACTTCACATCTTCGCTAGCCAACGGTTTTATTTCGAACAACTCTGCATTACAATAAACAACAATTGAGAGTAATTACCTCGGAATTAAACTCTTGGCTAGAGAAGATGAGGACTTGACGGTTTGAAATATCTAACGTAACTCATTGTCTCACTTTATTTTATACTTGCATAAATGAGCAAAAAGAGAAATATTTACCAAAAATATCCCTGCTTCTGTTATTCTTGTATTTTCTAGGTGGTTGGTGATTTTTAAAATACATTTTCACATCTTAGCAGAAATAGCTTTAATTCAAAATACCGTCTTAAGTCTTTCAAATTTAAGTTAGTTTTTGCATAATTGCCAAAGTAAAGAGAAAAAAAATCACCAGCTGACATAACGAATATATTATTTGCTTTTAAAAAGAAAACTGGTAAGAAAGATCTGTATGACGTTATTTCAGACAATGGTTTATACAATATACATATAGGACTATACAATTCCAATGAGATAGTGCAAATATTTATCGAGAAATTGACGATTTCCATTGTAAAAAGGACCAAAATTAAGTTAAAGCAAAGAAAACGGCAGAAACGTCCGTAAATTGATAAGTGTTGTAGGTTATTTCTGATTAATTTAAATACACATAAGTTGATTTTCAATTTTACAATGTTGTACAAATAAATAAATAAATAAAAACTATAAATGATGTCATGCTTTAGATAATCTCTCAGAGGCATGTCAATGGATTTTAATTCCAGATAAATTATACAAAACGCAAGGGACGACAGTTACCAATGAAATGAAATGAACTAAGGAAAATAATTAAATAAATATTGGTAGGCGACACTGTGAAAAAATTCTTGTCAGAAAAATCTGAACCGGGATCAGAATCGAACTTCAGATTTTTCTGACCAGTAATTTTCCACAATGTCGGCTACTAATATGCTTATATTATAAATCCCTGAAGATGATTATATACACAATATATAGACAATAACACTACCAACAATTATTAATATACTTAGCACTCAATATCACTCGAGTATAGCTTATAGGCATAGGCCTAATCATATTGCCTCTAAGAGTACAAATTAGGCCCAGTTGAACAGTGAACATTATGAATACGACATTGTATTAATAATTAGTTAAAACACAAGTCATAGACTCTGGTGCTGGCATTTGGATTGATAAGCCACCCTAGAATCGAACAGTTTTTAAATAAAACTGTATAAACATACAGTGTGCAAGGTCACTGGGTACAGACGGGATCAATAATTTCAAAGTTCAATCGGCGTTTTGTTATTTTTAACTTTAACCAGTATTTACCAACATGTTTGAAAACAATCTGTAAAAAATCAATTTATTTATGTGACTCATATCGTGAGCCAAATAACATTTCATTTTAAAAAATCAATCTGGAACATTTTATCTTTTTTATTTTTAAACAGCTGTCATAAATAAACATTGCAGAGAGTCTAGTCAGACTTTACAAACTATATTTTTTTTAGAGATATATACATGTAGTTCGTTTAACATGTGGTACAGCTTAGAACTACTAGGTATAGGCTACAAATAACGATGGAAAACAAATTTGTCGAAAACCTGAAATCCCGATATAACCAAATTTGTAAAAGTCGAGACTTTGGTGACATTGTACGGTTGTCAAATAATAAGCTTAAGCCACTCGGACACGACTCATGAGTATTTTGTGAGTAGGGGCCTATATTTGGGTATTTTGTGATTAGTTTATCTTTTCTTATGAAACTTAAAGTATGTACCACATATCACTTAAAACAATATCCTGAATATCAAATACGCACAAAATACCCATAAAATACACAAATACTCACAAAATACATTACACGTTATAATGCATAAGACTATCTATTCGTATGCATTATAAATTATGTACCACATATCATTTAAAAAAATATCCAAACTACCAGTCTTATGCATTATAACGTCTCTCGTCTATATATAATTTAAAACAATACCCAGAATACCAAATTACCCACAAAATTCTCATGAGTGGAGTCCCCTTGGCTAAAGCATGTCAATTCTTGACGATGGTTTTAAAAATAGCGAAATATTGAATAGAATATTCCATAAAGGTCTATCCCTATGTATTTGGGGTGGGAACTTTACTCTAGTCCGTGAAGATAATCAGTGGGATTAATACTTCATCCATCCACTAGACTACAGCAATAAAACAAAGAAACTGATTTAAAACAGAACTGAAAATGAAATGCCTTAAGGTGTGAGAGGGCTGGGAGCTACATGAAGAATATGATGGCCAAGAAACTCCCACCAACAGATGATAATCATGACAGGCTCCTCAGGCCATTCAGGAACTTCCCAACCCTGAAGACTTTGAGTATGAGATAGGCCCAGGTGCCAACTGACTTCCAACCAGTCTTAAAAATAGTGTGTCCGGGAATCTATCTCTCAGAGCTGCTAAATATGTGACTGCAGAGTGAACACTTTCAATGATAGATGTACACGTTTTCATAATAATCAGACATGTAAGCTGATTATGTCATAATGTGTGTAGTGTCCTGCTTTACCCAAGAAAGATCTTGATTCTACGGTGTACCACCCCATTCCACCCCATTCACGCTGGAAGCGTCAATACATAAAGAACCTAACAATAATTAAGAGTGGCTGATAAATAATATATGGCATCGAAGTGGGGAACAACATTAAGATAGGCCTACTAGGATTTAGATGTTTTTCATTGCAAAGGACTACATGCCATTTTATAAAGTTTCCCGGATGTCTTAGACCAGTGTGGAGATGATAAATTGTATGCGTTATTATTACTGATGTTTATGCGTATTTTTTTTTATGAGGAAAATATATTACTCTGCACCATGAGATAAAACATCTGGCTAGTATCCACATAGGCCTATGTGTATTTAATGATCTCATTTCCTGTTTCGTGATCCACTAATTCTACTTTTATTCTTTGTCCTACCTACCTTTATTAGATACAAATGTCTTTGGCCGTCTAGAGCGCTTAATTGACTAATTAGGCCTACAACAACAGGAAATGTTGCAGTTTAGGTAACGAATTGTCATTTTATAGTGATAAATAGTGTACTTATATTGTTTAAGCTTTGATCACAAAAATACACAAAAAGTAACGAATTCAAGAAAGTCGCAACCATGAAAAGTTATAACAATTTTATTTTGGCAAATAAACAAAACTGTATAAATTTAACAGGTTTATGAATAATTATATTTTCTTTTATAATTGCAAAGTTTTCAGTTGGCATTGGGTAAAAAGAGTTAGCTTTCTATTCCCGCAAGGGTTTAATCAGGTGGCATCTTCATGCAGTTTCAGTATATATCCTGAGATATAAAGCTTTAATTAGGTGTATTGTAACCTTTAATATAATTGGGGTATGGGCAACCTCAGAATGTGACCTGTGCTGCTGCAATTTATTCAATACAAGTCTTGGACTCTATGTGTATTGTTTCCGGTAACGTTCACATCGCGAGTGAAAAAACGACTTATTCGCATTTCTTGGCGACCTTCACAGTATATCTATATATGTTACAAGAGGTTGATTTGTTGGCGATCTGGGTTTTGTTTTCACTCAGCATTAGAGCCCTGAGAAGATAAATATTTTTTTATTGACAGTTTCTATCTGTTTATATACCGAGGATAAGCCCCCGTTAGATCGCAGTTTGATTTCTTTTAGAGCTCTCGACTCACAATATGTATTCAGTCTGACATTTTAGTTGCTTTCAGGGCACAGTCATTTGTTGTTTCATAGGCTTGTTAGATTGACCGTTCTCTGTTATACATTAGCTCCACATTTTATTAAAATACCGCGGAAGGAAGGTGTAAATAGTGATGGCTTTCAAACAAACAATCGCGAGGGATTGCGAAGACCAGAGATCTAAATTTAGACCATAAGGCCCAGTAACCAACAATCGTGTAAATTTATACAACTTTCTTTAGGAAAACTCAAGGTTAATATAAGGTGTTTTATCACCTAGAGCATTTAATTTTTTTTATGTTTGATTGTTTTCAACCCAGTTCCAGTGTTATGAAACACAAGCACTGTTTCACCGCAGTATCGGTGACTTGCTGAAGACCAACAACAAAATACCCCACCCAGTCAAAGCATATTGCCATCGAGTCAGCCAGCCTTTTTAAAAATAATTTATACACGTCGTAATTTATTGTGACTATTTTATGGAAGCTGTATTAAAACAGTGTTATCACAAAATAAAACGTTTCTTAAGACAACAGTTGTATTTCAGAATAACGCTTGTTAATACCACATTGAAATTTTATTCTATATATAGTGAATGTGACATTGCACACAGATTAAGCTGAGATCATAGATGGGTGTAGCTATGTATTATGAACTAGATTGAACAAGAATAGAACGGAATATAAAATTAGCTGTCAATATTAACTGACCAGCTTTCCACATTCAGACTGAAGTTTCTTAATTGGGTCTACTTTGTTGAACACTTCCTTATAACTTACAGATTCGACGAAGCACGGGCAAACCTTGTGGTAAAAAGTTAACAATTGCTCAAACACAATAATCAGTGCAGTACTGGGTTTTACCGTTTGTAATCTAACACATATAATAGACCTACCTGTCTGCATCGTTCAAAAGACCTGGCTGGTTTGAATTATCGCAACAACTGCATCATTAGCAAGTGAAATATAGGGAGATAGAAAGAAGTACAGATCAAGGCAGAACCATGCGAAGATTGTTAAAACGGAGCTGCAGATTCGTTGACAAAGCATGCTTAAAACATCTTCAAGAGATCCGACAAACAACACATTAGAAAACGGAAATTGCAATGTGTAATTAACAATCAAGGAGAAGGTCAAGTTAACGCTGTTTCCTAGTGCAATAACAATCGATCCAAGGTTTCTAAAACAACGGTTCCTTTATCTAATTACTCGTAGTCAATCTACACTGGAAACTATCAAAACTTGACGAGGACAAATGTTTAAGACAATTAAAGGACAGCGTTTAATAGACCTAGAAAATTGTTGAGCGGAAATGAAAGTAATGTATCTGGGGCCAAATGGTCAAATGTGTATTTATACAAATACAATTACATTTAAAAGGAAAAACATGAAAAATGGTGTTCTGATATTGTGAAATTGTTTTCATATCATTGTCATATGAATGGGGTATCTCCATGCAATTTAGAACTAATCCGTAAATACCCGTTCAAATTGCTTCTAAAAAATCGATGCAGCTTTGTACATTTATTGTAAAGAGGACACAAACAATGGGACACACGATTAAATGTTTGGTATATTTCCCTTTTATCTAACATTGTGAAACAATTCTTCATACTAAGGACGCCATTTAACCCAAAAGCTGGTTACTATAGGCCAATATCATTGCACAGACGTTTATTTATGTCTATCCAATAAGCCTACAGGATTGGCAAGTCCTTAAACAATCGCTTACTTTTAACTCATATAAATGTCATCCTTTTACCCTTTCCTATAGGCCTGCCGAGATGGGTATTAGGAGTGGGAGGATTCTCAAGTCAATTTATTGATTGGTGCTTGTTGTTTAAGCATTTCCTGTGGGTATTTCACTTATATGTCGGCGTACCAAATGGGTAGCCTATAGAGGAAACTACCGTCGACGGTGACATCAACAACAGGACAGGACAAAAAATAGGGCATCAGAACGAACCAGCTTCCTGATGAGAACACCATGCATCAGGATGCTCCAACCTCCCGCGAATTGTCTAGTGAAAAACCCCATCACGTTTTGAATGTTATACGCGCTTTGGGCTATGAGTCTTACGAACTCATGTCATTGCAATGTATATCCAATGTCCCTATATAGTGTTAACAGATTAATGGATTTAGAGGATCCCCCGATAAGGTCAATTGTAAACTCAGGGGTGTTATCAAAGGATTTGTTTAAAATCCATCTATTTACTGTTTTTGCTTTCTGCAGCTTTACACCTTATAAAGTTTATTCCAGTGATGTCATTAAAAAAAAATTGCTTATCAAAAAAGAATTTCTCCTGACCATGATAGATTGTTTATAACGCATTTACTGCTTGGTCAGTTGCTTCCATCCATTACCAATTTTACGACATATAATGTTACAAATTACGACGAGAGGCAAATAAAACTGCTTAATCTATGATTTTTTTTTATCTGATACACAAGTTCGCTCAATCCTACATTATGATGTCAACCGAGTTCAATTGACTTCATTCAACAAACAAAACCAGCCTAAACGAGAAATTCTATAGATTTTGACAACTTTGGTATTATTTCGATACTAGAAAATATAGGCCTACACATTGAAAGAAGATTTTCTTGCAAGATTTCTAGCAACTAAAATAATTGAATTTATGCTACTCCTGTATAGCTTTCAATCGATTCCTGACGAGTGTTTAAAAAGGTTTTAAGTAAAAGGATATTTAAAACCAAACACGATATAGAACCACATAAAATACCCATGGATAGTCTACGATGGTCTTGAAAAGAGAGAGGTATCAACTTTCAAGACATGTCCAGAATTGTCATTTTACCTTTCTTAAAATCTAGGACATTAAGTTTTGCAGTTTTACAAACGAAAGTTTAATTTTGTTAAAAGTAAACCATTTGGACATTGGAATCTTTGCATTGATTAAAACTATAGCCCTTTTGGTCGCTTTGCAAAAATAAATAAACTGAAACTCAATTACGGTACGTTAGTAAACTTTCGAAGGGTAGAATCTTTTTTAAATTTCAAGGCTCTTATTTTATTGCTAATGCATCTCTAATTCTTTCAAAATAAGAAGATTTAACGAGTCACCTCCTCAGATGCGAAGTGTTACACAATGCAAATAAGCGGGCAATTATGGTTGACAGTTTTGAGTGTTAAAACAACAGAACATACATGTAGCGTTCTTTCTGATTGTGAACCCTGCAAGGTCTCTTGGAAGACGCAATTCTCGCCAGATCACGTTCTACAGTTGGCAAACTGTCCAGGGAGTATTTGCATTTCGTGATGACATTATTTATTGAAAGTGTAGCTATTGATGCGATGAATTCCTTGTCCCCATTTTTTGCAGACTATTAACATGACACGAAGTCTCAACATGGCACATACGACGGTGTATAAGGCGACAATACACACACATATGACCCACTCAACATCTATTTCAAAATGCATCGACTTAGATTAAATTTAACATCATGTGTTCTCAAATAGAATTCCTCACAAAGGTCAAGCTAGTTGAAGGCATAATTCCTTCTTGTCTAAATTGAGACTGACAATCTCCATCTTCTTACTGTAGGACAAATCTGGTCCATATATAGGTTGAAGGTTAGACTGGGGATAAAATTAGTTTTGGTTACTTTTAGGATAAAAGTTGAGGTTAGATTAAATTTATTACGGTACAAGGTTTGTATAATAAAATTTATGACAAAATAGTATTTTCTATATAAATTATGTTTAAAAAGTATGTAGCACTGGCACAGGGAAGTTGATTAATTAAAAACCGAAAAATCATCAAGTTCTAGATTATCGCTCAGAGACAAATATTCAATGGACTATATATGGTAATACTGCAGAAGTTGTGAAATAGCCCAAATACTTACAGTTTCATGGGGTGAACTACTAATCAGATGATGTTGGCATATGAAAATAAACAAATAAGTCATTAAAGAGGCTATACCTCATAATTTAGGCCAAAACTCGACTGAAAAGAATTTTTTTAGTATGCCCCAAAGTATAACCTTCAGAAAACACCACCGCCGTGAATGTGCGATGTATATCGTATTAAAATAATTATAAAGTTTGTTACACGTTCTAATGCGACCCGCATTACAATGTATAATGTATGCACGAAGGTTAATGACCCATGCCTTACAAGGAGGCGGTTCTGTATAAGGCAGACTCCGAGGATACATAGAACGAGAACGTGGGAACTCAACCATATATGGGAATATATCGAATGCCTCTGACCTTATGTAGGTCAGTGGCTAGTCTTGGGGGAGAATATTCACGAGGAACGCTTCCGCGAAAAGTTATTTGTGCATATCGATAAAACTCATCAAAATACCGCATTTTTATTACGTTTTCTTTCACAACGAGTGTGAATAAGTTTTATAAAAAAAAGTGTTGACTTTTCACGAAATTATGATAAGGCTTCATACCGAATTCTGAGGTATAGCCTCTTTAAAGTATCAGAGTTTTTACCTTTTGTTTTAAACCAAAACTTCGTTTAAGGCCTATAAATCTACTTTATCTTTAAAATATTTGTCTATTCTGTATAGGGGCCTACTAATCATTGATCGATACTAAGATAACGACAATAATTCCCTCAAATTCAATTTAAAGCTTCAGAAATCTTATGTTTTGATTTGTGGTATTTATATATTGTCATTTTTCTAGGCTCGCTATAATCCAATGCTCTTTTTTAACATCCGGAGTAAGGGACCTATTGTATTTAAAAACAAAAAAAAACTAACGATAAAAAATAGTTTAAGCTTCGGGTTTTTGCGACCTTTGTATAGCAAAGATGTAGGCTTGATTCCCTTTTCTACATTGTCGTCATGTTTTCATGCTAAAAGCGTAACCAGTGTGTACGAGAAGCGCCTTAAAGCTTGTCTAAAATCGACCTCCAAATAGGCGTGACATGTCGATGATATCACCAGCCCTTCCCCCTAATGTTTTACTGGTTCTTTTTTGGTCAGACTAAGTAAACATATTTTACAGGGCTTAGCGTATATTACGACTTCCCGAAAATATCTGGCATAACGAAAATACAACGAGAGTGTAAGACGTGTAGGTTTTTGGGCGGAGGCCTGTTTGGTTTGTTGCTTAGGATGAACCAGAATGGCCAGCGATAAACATGTGGATATCCCTTGCAACAACAACGCCTGTGTTCAAGTGACACGTGTTGGGCCTTGACACCTGTAAAGCCAGGCTTACAGTGGTGTTACGTGATAATAGGCTGTTTGAAGTGTACAGCTTACGTCTCTATAAACGCCACCCAGGTCCAAACGAGGTTAATATCTGCTAACACCGATAACTAACTCTCTTTGGCCCTGACTGCGCAGAATATTCTGTGGTGGACACAAAGGCAGAATAAAAATAGATATATGCCTTTTTTCAAAGGTCATACATATAGGGATATCATCCAGATATATCGCAAAGGTCATTTCACTCGGGGTTTCCGGAATCCAAAACTTCAGCACAAACAAAATGTATACGTGTTTGTTAGCTCCAAGAAATGGTGTAGACATAGAAACCATTTGGTGATTTATAAGCTACATCTATGCAAACTAGCTTTTAACAGAATAAAGACCTTCGTTTGTTAGAAGTATGCTAGGGGTTGAACCACAGGTAGCTTACAAAACCCAAAACTTCCAGTAAGGAAACACTACTATACGACAACCACAATGGTGGCTTTTCACTACATTAGAGCTGGTATTCTTCACAATCTCGAGAAATATACGAGTCTTTTAGTACAGCCAACTTTCATACTATTACCGCGTGATTTGCCTACTCCGAGATCTTCGAGAACAATCACTAGGATAATGCGTAGCCATTTTAG
>JAVFBY010338862.1:0-16727 GCA_034781015.1 Tonicella lineata
TTAACATTAACATTGTCACCACCCCTCCCACCACCTTAACGCGAAGCTCTCATAGACCTGCTTAGCTTCGCCGCAGGAACTAATCCGAGAGAACATGGGGTCTATTCAGCTTTATTGGCATTTCAAGAAAAAACTTCCAGGAAGCACGTACCATCTGCATGCCAACCTTTTTTTTCCCGTCAAATTGTAAAACGATGACAGTTGCTACGGCGACCGAATTGCTCAGCACTTTTGCTCCGGCGACAACAGCTCCAGCGATAATTGCTCCGAGGACTTCTAATAATGATTATACAAAACAAAAGCATCTACGACAGAGCAATCGTCGTCGTAGCAAAATGAACTGTCGCTGGATAAATTATCGCCGGAGCAATTGTTCCAGAAGCAGTTGGCGTCGGAACAAATGTAGTCGGACCAGCTGCAGTTGTCGCCGGAGCAATTGTCACCGCATCGCCAGGTGTGCGCTGACAACGTACACAATTAATACGGTTCGCGCATGCCCGCTTGAATAAACAACTTCACACTGCAATACATTCCCCGTGGCTTGCAGCAAACGCGAACACAGTGGCTGCAGGTACATATGGCAAGGTGTCGAGACGTGTAATAATAATACATGCCTCAACACCTTAACATTTCGCCAGCCCAATTTTCAGATTAATCATTAGGCCTACATTGAATCCAAGCTCAATGTAATGCCGGAGCAATTGTCGTCGGAGCAAATGTCGCCGGAGCAATTGTCGCCGGAGCAATTATCGTCGAAGCAATTGTCGCGGAGCAATTGTCGCCAGAGCAAATGTCGCCGGAGCAATTTTCGTTTATTCCCCCCCCCCCCTCCCCCCCCTCTAAAAATAAAACAGAAAAAAGAGAAGAAAAAAGTAAATTCAATTATTTTGACCCAGTCCCAAATCTGCAAGATAAATAAATACCTCTTGTGATGAAGATGTGTGTTGATTTGTTAATGCGTGTGTTGGCGTTGGTAACAAATCTCCAGTGTGTTTTATCCAGAGCGTGTGTGGTCCGTATAACACCTCGACATCCGACTCCCACTGCACTGTGGTCAGGTTACATTTACATTATGTATCACGTACTAAGTTTAATCGCTATTTTTTGGACGATTTATGTGGAACTACTTAGACCTTGTCAAGCTTTGTAAACTTATTTGAATAACTTCACCGGAGGTTGACGTACAAAAAACTGCTGTAAAAGTAATAAATATAGGGTTTAGAAACAGCAGCTAGCGTCTTGTCTGCATAATGATATCAGATCGCCGTACTTAGACATAACGTCTGAAGTCTGTATTAGCATTTGGGTGAAAGATCAAAGAAACGCTAATCACCCGCCCACCCACAAACATATTTACCTGTAATCGCGGTCTTGTAACCCGTAAAAAGTCAGGTGAGTGGGTATACACAAACCTTTGCTTTGTGTAGACAGAATCAATCAAGACCCTGCGCTCCCCATGGATCATCAACACAAACATGAATCATAAATGATCGATTAACAAGTCCTATGTTAACTGCTAATTGTAAACAAATACTGTTCAAAATGGAATTGGCGTTACTGGAGGTTCACATCAGATTAAAGAATGTATCCTTAATAAGCTTTTTTAAACATATAGGTAATGGTGTTTTTCATGGAGGCATTCTTTCTCCGCCTTCATTTTTTGGGTTTACAGATTTAAAAAAATATCTTTAATGATGTTCATCAAATGGACATTATTTCTTATTCTTTTTTGTTCTTTTATAACAGATAGACGTTTAGCCTTATCTTCGGGAAGTGGGTGTAACATTTCTGGACATTTCATAATTCATATGCCGATGAACTGTGCTATTAAATTTTATCTATAAATCATTTGACCATCTGTACATTGGTAAATTAAACACGCGAGAAATACACACACAGCTTAACAATATAGAGACCCTATATATTAGTCACCAAAATGGCATTTTGTTACTTAAAATATTCAAAACAACGTTCCACGGTGTTGTGATTGGTTACTAAAGTGCCCAGATGACCAAATGGCTTATATGCATGTTTGGTAATGAACTCTCGTTGCTGGATTCTAGATTATTAACTTATTTCTTCCTTTTTTTAAAAATTGTTTGGCCAATAAATATATTGGTTCTGTATCTTTTGTCTGTCTTTTCTCTCTCGAGTCAGTGGTTATGCATGCTCTGTATGTCCGGAGGCAATACACATGCGTGCGATCTTCAGCTATACTTTTATGGCACCACCAAAATTCATATCATTAACTTTAAATTAAAAGAAAACATGTTATAAAAACTACCAGTTTATGGCAAAAACAGAAATATCTCAACTTTTTCTATCTTTGAAAAAAAAAAAGCAGAAACTTGTCGTTTTTTCTTTTATAAACAGTTTGAGACTTTTTCGAGGTTAGGATGTAATCGTGAGTAACGCAAATGACAAGACAGCGGTTCAGAGTTATAAAATTATGTCTTCATAAACTAGAATGATACAGAATGATACTGGTTTATAATTGGGGAAAAAGAGAGTGTTTGCTCATACTTCAAAACTCTTTTGAAAAACTGATGTTTATCCTCGAAGGTTGATAATATTTCTCGTTTATTCAAATCTGCTTGGAAATTGTGGAATAGACCAACAATTAAAGAAGTAAAAGTTACGTGTGGACAAATGTCACGCTAAGAAAATCTCACCATTGTTCCCTTTCGGGTTGAAAGAAGTTTTTAAACTTATTAAACTTTCTATATATCGTTTTTTACACATGCAGAAAAAGAAAATGTGACATGCCTCCACCGGGGTATATCTGTTATTCTACGAAATATTCAATGATTGTATATTTTTAAAATAATTTAAATCACGCCGGTTTTTAAACAGCAAAAAAAGTAACTCGTCTTTATCATTATTTTTTGTGTAAAGAAATGTTCAGCACGATAACGATGTATATATAGACGCGTATACCATTAGAAACATGCATGGATTCTGCATATATAGTGTTAATTTTAATATATATTTATTTTTTAAAAATCAAATACACGTTTTCAAAATTAAAAGAAAAAATTAAAATTGTCTGTGCACCAATTATATCAAATAGTATATATGAATATAAAATGTCGTATATATTTGAATTTGTTTTAAAAAAATACAGTTCTTTTTAACTTTAAATAGCAGCAAACATAGAAAATATCTTGTTGGCAACTTTATTAATTTTAACGTAAAAAAAATCAGCACGATGAAGCCGGTGGGTATATGATTGGCAAAAATGCATCCTGTAAAGTGAATATTTTATTGCCGAATTAATTTTAATAATTGCCTGTCCACCAATTGCTGCAAAGTTAAATACATCAAGTCTGTGTTCTTAAGCCATTAATCACACGTTACATGTGGTTAAATAACTGTACGCTGAGCGGGAACTCTACGGAATCTTCTGATCGTGATTATGTTCTGTCTGAAAAAATAAAAGTTAAGAGATCAAAATGAAAGTGTGTATACATTTGTTCCATTGGTTCTCAATTAATTTGCCCCTAGCAATCATAGAATCGAGTATTTTACATATAATTATGATTTTTGTTTCACGGGAAAATCACTCCAGCGTTACGACTATTTTTTTTGCCTAAGGATTAATCTGTATTTAAGTGAATATGATGAAGATATCCCAAGACTGACTTAATCAAGCCCCGAGCCAAGAACATTTTATTATTTTTTTTTCATCAGTATATATAAGACTTTATAACCCTAAACTTCATAAGGACCAGCACAAGCTGGTGCAACCAAACTCTGGCCATGGTTGGCTGCATTATATAGAACAGAGTTTCTATTGGTCGACTTAATTTATATATAATATATTCCCTGTTTTCGAGATACAAGTATAGAAAACAAGTTGTTTATTCCGCTTTAAGAATATTGTTATGTTTTCGTTCATATTATTTTCGTGGGAAGTCGAGGGATGCTTATTTTTGTTTCAAGGTGATGTATGTTTGTTGTTTTTGTTCTTAATACGCGGAGGAGACTCCCTCAGGCCCTATATAATTATATTTACAGCATTGATAACAAATATATATATACATTATTAAACTACGATAAACCTAGTCAGAATTTCCTAATTTATGGATGAGACCCTTTCCAAGAGACCTTTTAATGCAAAAACATTTGCCAGTTGAAAACCAAGTAAGATTCATAACATCATATACAAACTTGTAAGAATGTATATCTATCGGATATATCCAATAACAAGAAGTTATAAAAATCAAAACAGACACATAACGTCTAAACAGTAAACACGTACGACAAATAGTGGGAAATCTGATTTGGTGACAATTGTCGCCAGATGCAGGATGCCCGTCTTTTCAAATGACTAAATATGCATTTTATTGGACGCTATTTTATCTTGATCGTGAATACCTAAACTTCCTCATATCATATGTCCTAATCACCTTTAAATCGTGATACCATCAGAGTGACTGGTATTGATGACGGACAGGATATAAATGACTTGTAGATTTTGATCGGACCACCCGATCACTAGACTTAATATTATTTAATAAGTACTGCTTATCGCAGCATCATCGCCTGCATGTTTGTCTAATTCGGTTGTTTTCTTGGGCTGGTCACTTTTTATAATAAAGCATAGTCATTCAACAGAAAATAAATTTACACTTTAGTATGGACCAGACTGCAGTGTCTTTGTAAACACAAAGCATACCGATTATAGTGTCAAAATCGTAACAACTTATTGGCCCGACTCAACTAAGCAAACGACTTAGGCATGAGGTATAGGATAATACAATGTAGGAGTCGCATGTAACGGTCATTTCATACTATAACATTAGCAAATAGGTCAGGCTTTTGATTGTGGATATTAATATTCATTTATTTTTTAAAAATATTTTTAATTAATTTTATAAAACATATATTTTCTTTAATTTATATCGATTTTTAAAACTAGTTGTAACTTGTAGAAGTATCCTAAAGCGGTTTAGAGACTCGATTGTATTGGTACAATTGTTAGAGCTACAGTTATTATAGTCTGAGTATATGAGTAACACTAACATTAATTCTTAGTGAACAGAAGGTTGCGGGCATTGCCTTTTGAAAAATGACAAGATCATTGTGTTGCATTAAGAAGCTGCATAGTTTAAGTACCGAGTGATAGGTGGAGAAAGGCACAGTGTATATTGAGATCACGGTGCCTTATTTTAATTCATGGAGCCCTCAGCCTGTGAGACCCCACACAGCCGTGAAACTCCGTACCAGAGTGTTAAACACTGAAATTATAATTGTTCAATAGATAGGCTGAGATTCAGTTATTGAGCTTTCCATTCTCTCTATGTATAGTGTTTGTCGATCTGCTCATCAAATCTATTGGAGCGTGGACGATTTTCAACGCTTTGGCTCCATACTTATTTCTTTAAATATATTTTATGAAACCACAGACGCCTATCATATACAGCCGGTTATTTTACTGAAATCTTTGTACAATACAAATGTCGATGTGGGCAGTGTCAGCCCCAGTAAGGACATTAACCACGCTGATTTATGCCACAGGAGTTGTTTGTTATTGTTATGGTGACGGGACAAATGGCGCCGGGTCAAACGAGTCCATCAAGTCAGTGACAATGTGAAAAATAGGATGACCACGGTGGTTTATTTACTGACAAAAATAATAATATTATGAACCTCTGTAGAAACTAGTGTCTATTGGTTGTTAGTCAGGTTCTTTGGAAGGCACTCTGATATTCAAATTAGACATTCTAGAGCGATAGACTTGACACATCATTGTGATTAGTCACAGAAAGGCAAACATTGTTAACGAGAGCGCCGCGGCGACTGTCTACTTGCTCTGTTAGATCGTTTTGTTCTCAAATTTACTGCATGCTCCACGGAGCCAAACTGACAACTTATATTTGTGGCTGTATAGGGACAGTTTTGACTGTCTCGTTTATATACTGAACTGGGACCGGCGACTAGGTTTTCACTGGGTCAGATCGGTTTCCGGAGCTAGTCGGCGGTACTGTGATGCTCTGACGTGAGTCAGGAGGCTCCGTGCCTACACAAGATAACAATAGTTAATGGCTGAGGGCTATTGTGTTGTTCTCACGCTAAGTAGTCCCTAACTGACATCAAAAATAAGTCATGACGAGTAAATCGGTTTCCTTTCCACAGATCGAAAACAAGCGGGGATTAAGCGAGTGACCCCAGTTCTCATTGGTTAAGTCTTTCCACTGAATCGGTACACACCCTCATCTCTATAAAAGACATATACACCAGATTAATATGTTATAGATGTTTAACAAGGTCTATACATGATATAATTTACAGTGAAAATAGATGACTAACACTTAGGTGTTGGTCTACTGGGAAAGTTTACATGAGGAAGTTAACATTAGCTGTCAAGGGTTACAGTCACTGATGTCAACTGAACAGTTCATGCCTCGAGCGCCTTCATCTCTGATATGTATGTAAGCTGTATATTGCCTCCCATTATCAGAAAACTTGCCGCATGTTCGCATTTTCATCTTTGTTTCATAACTTTTTTTGACACGTCCAAAAGCTAATTATGCTCTTCGGCAAACGAACCATGACATAGAAACATTTGAATTAACTTCATTGCTTCGTGGCACAACTTTTCCTTATAGTATTAGCAAAGAACAATTTTGTTGGATTGTTTCAGGTTCACCAAGCTCTACACGCGTTGAACTCTTCGGTGGCCAAACTGGGTTGAAATCTTCAATATGTTGTACCGACAGGACAGTCCATATTCCTCCTTGGATCCTATTTATTACAACAACAACACCTCACCATCGACTACCTCTTCTAGTTACAGTTTGAACTCCAGCCCCGGACCAGTTCATTCCCCGACAGCAGATTTCGCTACACTTCAGCTACTGGATCTAGATTGCGGCACCGACGAATCGTTCTACGACCACCAATACCCTGCCCAGTGTATGCAGCAGTCACAACAAGACAGGCGGGTGCCACACATACACAGTCCTCCATGTTCCTTCAAACCACCACCATCTTACGAGGAGCATATACAACTAAAAAGAACCAGTCCCACTTTTCAAGAAGATGGGATGATATGTGGCAGTCCAGATTCCTTCATCAGCAGCACCGAGTCACATGTGGGTAATCTGGAATCTTGTATCGGTACCCCGGAGCCCCGCCTCGGCAGCCCAGAGTCCAGCAGCTGGTTCGGTTCGTCACCCATCGATGTACCTAGTGGCAGGCGTGGACAGAGTGGTCTTCCCGTCCCCTCTAGTGATGGTCTGAAGTGTCAACTACAACCACCCTCACACTGGAACTCAGTGGAGGAAAAGCCGGCCCCTGATCTGTGGACTACTATGTTCGGATCTGCACAAATAGGTAAGATCATCTGAGTTTGGCTTTTCCCGCACGTGGTGTTCTACCAAGAAAAAATTATAACAAAGCAAATCATGCACATTAATAGCCTTATAAAATAAAATAAAAATGTCAGCACAGTCTTAAAGACATGTGTCCGCCGGAGAAGTCCCTTGAATTGGGTCTAGTTTGGAATAGGCATACAATTTAGTGGAAGTGCATGTGAATAACGAAAAATAAATGTATAGTTTTAATTCGAGGGCAGATTTTTCTATGGTGCCTTCCTACCAACAAAACGTTTCTGTACACTAAGTGAATAACCTTTGAAGTTAAAAGAAAAGTGTAGCGAAAATTGAGTTCAACGAAATGGCGAACAATTAATAATGACTATTGTTTATGTTAAATAAACCCAAATGTATACGGTCGAAATTAATTGCTCGTCATTCTGTTTAGTTGTCACTATACTTTATCACTTTAAACTTACGGTGGAAATTCTAAAATTAAATTATTAGCTGTTCCACTTGCTGCGCATGCCAAATTGTTGTTGGCTTACACTATCAATTGTCGTTGAAGAGCCGTACACCACAGTTCATTTAGTGCACTCCGGTATTAAAACAAAATCATGTACATTCCACAACATATCGAACAATCAATGATAGATGAAAGATATGAGAAAACACATGGCCAGAAAACCACAACTACCAACGGCTTATTATTCCAAATACCGAAAGAGATTTGTTTGCGGCTAGTCGACTTAATTATCTGGGCGGCTTGGTTCTGATGGTGCGACTTCAATAAACGGTGCTATTCTCAAATACAATGAGGATCAAAGCGGTGTTATTTGAGCTTAGGTATTGGTCAAATCGTCAAAGTACCGCTGTAATATTGAACTATTACCTGTTGAATTGCGATTACCTTTGATGCTTACCTGTCCAATCACACCAGGTAACCAAGCGGAACTGGCACGCGCATATCTACAGTAAACCTATAGCATAACTATTTACACACCGGGCGCTTGAGGCTTTCACTTCAAGCAATACGCCATTGCTAATCTGACAAAACATTTAATTACATCAAAAACTCCGATCTCTGTAAGAACTAGTGTCGCGCAACGATGTACCGAGTGACCCTTACTTTTAGAAACCTGTCTGGATAAAGAACGATTACCCATACAGACTCAAAAAGTACATGCCGATGGGGATAAATAATTATTTTATCATCACCCTATTTGAAGGGTTTATTATCTTGCTATTCAAATTTATATCTAGTCACTCTTCAGGCATACACTTGATACTGTGATAGGAATTTACACTAATTCAAAAAAATTCCACATACCATAAATCCAGTTCTGCAGATACAAGAAATTCTAGTTCAGCTACCATAAATTAAGTTTTCCTAGAGCGAAATTGGCTAAGTCAAGAACAATCAGTTGTTTTACTCAAATTTTCCATAATACAGTTATACAAATAATCCCGATGATATTATGATATCATGATACTTTTTATCTTCAAAAGAATCGATATCTTAATTTTTCAAAGTAGCCTTCTGAAGTAGTCTGATATAAAAGATTAGCCATAATGATGCAGCTGTTAATTTATTGTTATTTATTACGTCGCATTGTGGTTCTGTATAAGATATTTAAATATTGTAATGTTTCAGAAGAAGTGCCTGATTACATCGATAGTATGTCACCAGCCGAAGTTCGGAAAGCTCTTGCAGACGCCTTAGCAGGTAAACATAAACCTATTTCACGTATATTCATGCTTTTTATCCCATCCTGAACGGGGCTTAGATCTTTATCACTCTCTCATTGAGGCTTTTCTTTTTTGTTCTTGTTGTTACACTAATTTAATGGTCTCTTTTAATAATGCAAGGATTATTGTGACAATTACGCATATATACCCGATAGTAATACGCAAGTCATAACGACCCGGCATTTTCAATATTATCAAGGTTTTCTTCAAAAGAGAGTTAATAAATGCACACGGAAAAAATGTCAAGGCTTTGAGGCATGTATTAATAATAAATGTCTCAAAGCCTGCAGCCACAGAATTCGTTTTTGCTGCAGGCCACATGGTATGTCTCGCAGTGCGAACTTGTTACTTAAAGTCTTTTTACTTTAGCTACCTTGCAGAAATACACATCGCTTATTTTTCACAATGATTGAAGCTGAACTGTCGTTACTCTGATTAATGTGGTAGTGAAGTTTTTCCACTGACGAAAAGTCACAAGAAAAACTTACAAGACAGATCTATTTAAATTATTTGTATGCATTAAAATCTAAAATAGTTATATGTTTTTCTTGTCAGGCGGTACTGGGCAGATTCAGCTGTGGCAGTTTTTATTGGAGTTATTAGATGAAGGTATCTACACATCGTGTATCCGCTGGGAGGATACTGTCGGTGAGTTTAGAATGGTGGATCCGGAGGGCGTAGCAAGAAAATGGGGGGACCGGAAAAACAAACCAAAAATGAACTATGATAAGTTAAGTCGTGCCTTGAGGTATTATTACGACAAACTGATCTTGACGAAAGTGCAAGGCAAAAGATACACATACCGTTTTAACTTCAAGGCGATTCTACGGGCAATGCGAGGCGGGTCCTCGGATCCCGTCGATCCTGTAGCCTTTTTCGCACATATCCACGCGTATAGCTCTGCGAAGAATCACAAGCAACTTTCGACTACAGAAACCAGGACACACAGCCAGATGAGTCAAGCAAGAGACACTCGATCTCCACAAAAGGTGCCACAAAGTCCTCAACATTCTAAAGTACACAAGCCAAAACCATACTGTCGTTCGCCAGAGGTACAGAAGACGTCCAGGCGTCAGCAGCAGGTTTCCTCTTCGCTTCAACCGTCAACTCTACAAAATTCTGCGTCGCTTCCTAGTCGTTCTGAACTGAAGCGTTCCCCATCTCTTCATCATGAGTCCAAACTACAGAATTCGGTGTCACTTCCGAGTCGTTCTGAACTAAAGCGTTCCCCATCGCTTCATCAGGAGTCCAAACTACAGGATTCTCTACAGTTTGCTCATCACTGTGAAGTACAGAATTCCCCACCGCTTCATCAGTCCACACTACACAGTTCTTCACGGCTTCATCAGCCCACACTTCACAGTTCTTCACGGCTTCAACAGTCCACACTACAGAACTCCCCATCGCTTCACCAGTCCACACTACAGATCTCCCCACCACTACATCAGTCCTCAGTACAGAATTCTCCACCGCTTGATCAATCCACACTACCTAATTCTCTACCTCTTCATCAGTCCACACTACAGAATTCCCCACCACTCCATCATATTCATCATTCTGAGCTTCAGAATTCATCAATTTTTCATCCTGCCGGTTTGGATGAAAACCCATTTTATGATTACACCATTAACCAATCGAAATCTCTCAATAATTCCTGCGATCTAGCAAACTTTTTCGAATTTTCGTCCGATGTGCAGAAATCCCAATCGTTTTCTCAATCCCCTGCAATACAGAATTGCCCTTCCTTCAACAATTCAACGCAAATCCAACAGTCATCGTTATGTAATGCCTTTGGACTTTCTGAATCGCCTAATGTCTCCACTTATTATGAGCTACTTACTTCAGGACCTATTTTAGCTGACATCAAGTCTGCCAAAAAGGACAAGAGACATTTCGAATTGGACGAGGACTTGCCGGCGGACTTAACAAACTTTGTGCTGTCTCACGCTCTGGCCTGGGGCAATAATCCACAGGATGATATCCCTGAGATTCCGTATAGTTATGACAGTTCCCAGATATCTTTTGAACAACTTTAAATTTTGTGATTCTTAGGTGATTGTAGATGCAGTCTTCATATAATCAGATCTCATTTAGAGATACAAATTATCAGCATATTGTGATCATGGTATTTATAAATATTGTATCCTTCATATATATTTTGTTTGAGTTTAGCCCATGAACTGATAAATAGATCACTGTGGCACAGTGGGATGCCCAATAAAATATTATTATTAAAAAAATCATGGGAAACCAATCCCTTCTACCTCATTATACACAGCGACGGAATACCAATTGGCTGAATGAGAGAAATAACTTGGGCATTACTAGTATGCATTTTTAAAAAGCGATTACAGGTCTCCAAGAGGTCATTATTTTTGTATATACATTTATGAATTTTGTACATTGATTATTTTATATTGAATTGTTTTACCTAAAAGGTGCTCATTGTTTTATAATACATAAAAAGAAAACATACAACAAGAAATCGTATTTTTGTTTTATTGCTTTTACGAGTGTTTTTTAAATTTTATTTTTGGAAGTAGCTGTCTGAATCCCATATAGTTGAGCGTAAAAGATGAATAAAACACAGTTAAAACTAAACTACTGTCACAAAAAAAGGATTTCAGAAAAAAATCCTGATTCATAGCTATAACCTCTCGATCTCCAGTTTATTTGCATCTTATAACCCACTTGCTCATGCGTGGCCGAAGGTTGCACCAATAGCCAGGAAGTTATTAACAAGAATGTCTTCCGTATTAATGGCAACTTCTTAATAAATTAATTACGTGTAAATATCATTCCAAAAACCGTTATGATAACGATCTCTGGGATGAGATTTAAGCGCCGTAGGACTAACGAATTTATAAAGAGTTTAAGTTGCCATCTATACGGAAGTTGTTCTTGTTGACAACATCCTGAGATTCTAGATTGCCTCGCAGATAAGGTATACTGAAAAGTTTTATAACCGCTGTCACTACAGTAGTCAGGGTTTATTAATTGCTTGTCTTATTCATACATGCAGGCCACAGGGATTCAACTCTTGGGTATTTTGTGTGTAATTTGGTATTTTGGATTTTTTTTATGATAGGTGGGACATACGTTATACTGTATTAGGATAGAGAGCTTTCCACACAATACGCAAATACACACTAAAGTCCCTGTGGTGTAGGCATATTCATGTATATATATTCCAAGTGAGACCATGTTGTCAAATTGCTACCATCGCTGTTTATAATCCCGAGGATACGAAACCCCAGCAATGCAACTTTTGGTCTTATCCCCCAAGTGGATCTAAATGAGCCCCTTCCTTAGATAGTTGCATGGGTCAAGGCACCGCTGAACATTTCTATTTTAAAACGTGAAGCTATATTAGTCGGGTGGCAGAGCATTATGAGACCGCGAACAATTGTCAAAAAAAAATTTCTATCAACTGACAGTGGTTTTTTTTAATGGCCATCTGAACATGTGCAGGCTTTATATTACAACAGTGTTCGGGTCCAGGTGTCGCCATGCACCCACTGATATTTAAAGAAAAAGCTTTTAATCTCGCTTTACACTGATATAACCAGCTAGGTGATATTGAACCGGAAAGTAAAAATAGTTTTTTAACAGTTAGGTTGAAAAAAGTTTAACCCTCCCCAATGTGATTTATTCATTAAGTTTGGATCGTTCGTTTGATTTGAGTTTAACGCCGTGCTCAGGGAGCATTTCACTTGTTTAACGGCGTGTCAGGAGGCAAGGATTGATTGATTGATTGATTGGGGTTTAACGCCGTACTCAGGGGTATTTCACCTATATGACGGCGTGCCAGCCCCATGGGTGGAGGAAACCACCGTTCAAGTCGCTGGCAACATGAAAGACAAGACAAGATATAAAAAAGATATAAAAAAAAAAATTAAAAAAGAAAAAAAAAAACATCACGAAAAAAAAATTCTACTTCCTAATGGCCCTTAACTCTGAGAGCATCGGGGCATTAGGAAGCTCCCGCCCAACCACCCGCCCACACGAAGGATGTTCTGCTTGTGATAGCAGTGTGTAGCCCACACGAAGGATGTTCTGCTTGTTCTATCAGTGTGTAGTCCACACGAAGGATGTTCTGATTGTTATATCAGTGTGCAGCCCACAAGAAGGATGCTCTACTTGTTCTATCTGTGCGCAGCCCACACGCAGGATGTTCTGATTGTTATTTCAGTGTGTAGCGTACAGAAAATCTTAACGCTTCCATAAGTATGCATCAATCAGGGAAATGTTCTTCCTATATTACTGTTTATGTAGAAAATTTAATTAAACCATCGTTAACCAACTTCGCGGTTGATAGGAGCGAATTCAACCAATTCATCCTTAAGTTATTGACCTGGAAAACGGATTTGTCTCCAGACAGTTTACGACGTGATGACATTTGGTAAAGTGTGTAGGTTTCAGACTGATCAATGGTGGATTTGTTTGTGTTGACCAGACAGTGTTTGACGTTTTTTAAGGTTAATGCACTGCAATTGTTAAGCTGCACTTAAGTTATTTGTTTGGCTGAGCGTTTACCAGTTATAACAAAAGTTGTATGATGTATCAGTAATTTATGGGTTAAATTTAGAAGCCATTCAGAATTTCTCTTCACTGTCTATATATATACACGGCAATATCTCTGTATATATTTTAACTATATACGGCCTGCGTTATTTTAAAACAAAGTGCGAATACTACTTGATGTCATGAACAATTGTTTGTTGATTGAGTGCTTGATGATTAACCCCATGCTCAGATGTATTCCACGTATAATATGTTGATTGGGTGCTTCATGATCAATGCCTAACTCAGATGTAATTAACCTATGTGTTGATTGGGTGCTTGATGATTAACGCCATGCTCAAAGATATTTCACCTATGTATTGGTTGAATGTTTGATGATTAACGCCATGCTTAGAGATATTTCATCTGTGTATTGATTGAGAGATTGGTGATAACGCCATGCTCAGAGGTATTTCACCTATTTGTTGATTGAGTACTTGATGATTTAAGCCATGCTTAATTTTACTATGCGTTAATTGATTGCTCAGAGGTATTTAACCTATCTGTTGATTGAGTGCTTGGCGATTAACGCCATGTTCAGAGATATTTCACCTATGTATTGACTGAATAGTTGGTGATTAACGCCATGTTGAGAGGTATTTCACCTACATTATGTATGTGATGATTGAGTGTTTGATGATTTAAGCCATGTTGAGAGGTATTTCACCCATGTGTTAATTGAGTGGTTTGTGATTAACGCCATGCGCAGTTTATTTCGCCTATGTGCTAATTGATTGTTTGGTGATAAACACCATGCTCAAAGGTATTTCACCTATGTATTGATTGACGCCATCCTCAGGGGTATTGCACCTTTGTAAATCAGTCAACCACCTAGATGCGTTAATATTATTAATCCACAGGTGTTCAGGGAAGAAAACGAAACGGTTGGAATCTAGGTAAGGCCATACCATTTTTATATTGGACGATTAATTGCACAAATGTGGTAGACTTTGCTTAAATCAAAAGGTTAAGAAGAGGGGAACGTATCTACCAACTACCCTGCTAGCGATACTTTCAGTTGAAAGCGAAAAGAGACTGCAATACTCTTCGTCCCAGTCTGCTGAGGGGTACAAACACGTAGTCACCCCGCAATATTTCTGTTTTCAAACTCTATATCTACAACCAAGCGGAAGGCCTGCGACATTTTCAACAATAGCAATCTCAAAATGTAATTCCTGGCACGGGAATGGTTGTGATAAGAGAGCCATGTCGTGAATGCTGATTCATAAAATGCTCGTTAGTTTTGTGGAGTTCCGTGGTCTACGATTCCCCGTCACATTAAGAAGTTTTATAGTGATTAATCGACAATGATAAAAAGATACAAAAACATCTACAACCGGAATAACAATAAAATCAATATTCTACGTCCCCAAGCTTAATGGATTGTGTATTGATTCGCTTGTATACGATCGTTCATCTTCGCCAGGAATGTACAAGTGTACAGAGAAACCTTGCATAAAATCCAACACTTACATTTTAACTAAAATACCGAATTGTTAACATATATCAATATTTACCTGTACATATCGCTAGCCTAAATGACAAAACAAATGCATGATAACAAAACTGCTGTGTGTACGCGTTCTAGGAGATCCGAGTAAAGGAAACACTCGTCAGTCACACGCCAGAAACAATAGTACTATCATTGCTAGAGCTCATGTCTGTCATTTTATGTGAGCTTGTCCTATTATATGTACTAAATATCAATAGGTTATGTGGTTCTGATAAGAAACTGAAAAAGGGACATTAAGGGAACAGTTTTGTAAACAGCTGAAGGTCCCGTGTTCGATCCCCGGTGGAGGCTTGTCAAATTTTATTTCTCGGCATTAGTAAAAATATCTTTAGCGTCTATCTTTTAGGGTAACTATATTTGTAGGTTTTCTGCTGAGTTAAAGTTGTATCAATTGGTCGCTTTCGCTGTTTGTGGGCCAATAATTGCGTCAAACAGCGATGACGATGATTGTTAATATCATCGACGCTGCGTCAAACTGTATTCTAGCTATAGGCTGTTTGCTACTTTGCTTTAAATTATTACATTGGGTTTCATATTCGATGAAAAACACCATCGCTTACTACAGTCATAGTGCATAGAATAGCGTCTCTCAAGTATAATTGTTTTGTACAAGCATATGGTATACGTGATGTGCTGGGTGGGTACTGTAGTTACAGAAAAAGATAAGGACCTTCGATGTTTCCACTTCAAAAACAGTTCAGTCTCTTCATATCGGCAAGTTCAGTTTAGCAGAGAACATTAATAACAACAACAACAACAATCATATACATGTATATCATGTTTATATCCATACAAGAGTATAATATATGTATACATATAGAAAATCGACAGCAAGAGAAGTTATTGCACGCCACTAACTAATTGGAATATGACAAGTTGAAGACAAACGGAATCTCAAACCACTACAATAGGACCTTTAAAGAAACAACAGTCTTTAAGCAATATTTCAATTGCAAACTAAATATCAACAACTTACAATCGCACAACGTGATTCATTTCACGTGAATAGATGTGATAAGAGAACTATATCGTGAATGCTGAGTTATAAAAAGCTCCTTAGTATTAAAAAGCTTGCCAGTGATTAATCGACAATGATAAAAAAAAAATATAAAAATATCTACATGTACATCGGGATAACAACAATAAAGTCAATATTTTACGTCCACAAAGCTTAATGGAGTGTGTATTAGATCACTTGTACACAGAGCGTTCATCGGCAACAGTGATGTAACATAAACATCTAACCTGGCAACGGTGGCCTGCAAATACATCAAGCCGAAACGTCAAAACGGATGCAAACGAAAAGATCAAGACACGAGAACAAATCAGCGGCTTGTACCCTTTCTAGGAACCCAGAGCAAAGGAACCACTTGTCACACACCATAAGCAATAATAATATCATTCCGAGAGCTTACATCTGCCATTTTATGTGAGCTAACTGTTTTATGTGTACTGGATGTCAATACGTTATGTTAATCTGGTAAGATAATGAACAATTTCCACACATTAAAGTGGCATACGCCCTCAAAATTAGCTTTTTCAGTAAATTCAGATAGCAAAGATTTTGAGTGGTATCAAAGTTA
>JAVFBY010338863.1:0-10046 GCA_034781015.1 Tonicella lineata
AGTCAAAGTTAAGTAGTGTTTGTTCGTCTGCGGCGGCGTAAACTTTTCACATTTTCGACTTCTCAAGAACTACTTGGCCAAATTTGGTAAAACTTAATACAAATGATCAGTAGGGGAAGGGGATTCAGATTTGTTCATATTGACTCTTCGGCGCCCCTTATTGGGTCACACAGGGTCAAATTATGGTCAATCTTAAAAAATCTTCTGCTTCTAAAGTAAAATGCTACAGCTTAGCTGTTTGTATTTTAGTTACGACATGCAATATATGGTCCCTTATGGGCGTAAACTTGGCAAGCATGACCTCTAGCAACAGGGGCAAAAAAGATTTACTAAAATCAGGGAGTATTCTCCCATTTGCCCTTTTTATTTTTTATCTCTTCTCATAGTGTTAGCCAGAAATCCAGAAGAGGGTGTCTCAAATCACCATTTTTACAGAAATAGGGTGTCTCATTTTTCATTTTGCCTATCTTTCCTATGTTAAATTTGACTGAAACAGGGTGTCTCAAATGGCTGATGGGGTGTCTCAAAGACACTGAGACACCCCCCTGGCTAACACTACGTCTCTTCTTCAAAGCACTGTTATATTATAAGAACACCAGTATCTCTGTCCAAACTCATGTGAGCGCCTAAAGGCCTATCGGGCCTCTTGTTTCCTTTTTCTGTCTTGTCTTTCATGTTGCCAGTGACGTGATCAGTGGTTTCCTCCACCAATGGGGCTGGTGCGCGGTCATATAGGTGAAATACCCCTGAGTACGGCGTTAAACCCCAATCAATCTTTGCAAATCGAGGGTTTTATTCAGAGCTAACTCAATAGTTTTACCCTTTGTATACAGTGCATAGGGCCAGTCAATCTGTTGCCATGACAACAACTTTACAACATTTTCCTCACAGTGGCCACCATTATTTAGCATAATATGAAATAGAAAAATATATATTTTTCTTATATCATTACAAATTTATTTTACTGATCTCTTTTATAATTGATTTCCAGCCTTACCTCGTAAAGACCTTTTACGACTTTCTCCTGAGAGAGGGGTCGGCGAAGAAGTCAAAATACAGAAAAAAGGTATGCTGAAAAAACATTCTGCAGTTTTAAAGCCATGTTAAAAAAAAATAAATGCTGTCAAACAGTCATATATGTGAGAGAAAAAAAAAATGTTTTTTTTGTTAAACCTCAATCAAACAAACTTTATAAGTAAAGTGATACTACTATAATCATCTTTAGGGATATACATATATATTATTTAATAAATATATGTTTACCGACGCTCTGCGAAAAACCCGTTCAGAAAAATCTGAACCCGGGCGAGAATCGAACTCCCGACCCAGGGAAACCGTCCACTGTTTTCCAACTGAGCTACCGAGTTCAGCTGGGAACAGCTCGCTCGTTTGATCCTAAAGTGATACTGCTTCACCTTGTCGATTCTTTTTCAAGAATGTACAGTTACTCAGCCTTTCTCCTATATAGAAAGTGTTCTCTCTAAATAACCAAAATACTGAAAAAAATTATAGTTAATAAATAGATTATTAAATTTTAATTAAAGACTTGTCTGTTTCAGTGATAATGGAGCCTCCCTCGATGCCTGATCAGAAGCCGGTGTTACTTGACAAGATGCCAGACTCTGTGCGTATATCCTGGTTACCTGCTCACGTTCCAATCAAATCTCCCTCCGCTTCACCCACCATGTACATCGTGGAATCGCGGGAATTACCGAGTGGTGATTGGCGCCGCATGGCCAGTATGATCTCTGATAAGGTCTACCAAGCAAAGGGACTTAACCCTAATGCTGAATATCTATTCCGTGTGCGAGCTGAAAATGATAACGGAATGAGCGCTCCTACACAACCAGCTGTTCTCGAAATGAGAGCATGTAAGTACTCATTCTTTCTCAAGGTCAATTTTGCTAGCCATTTTTGATTAATCATAAACAATTAAGCTTTTTTGTTATGAATGCAATTGTCTTTATATAGGAATTATGCAACTTATCTGTCAAGTTTCTATTGTTCACAAAAGCAATTTAAAAACTTTCCTGTGATTTAAACATGAAGACTTAAAGCAAATTCAATTCAGTTTCTTCTCACCTTTGCTTGATTTTTTTTTAACTGTCACCATGCCAGCTGTAAACCAAATAATCTTTTTGGCAACATGTATGAAATTTTAACCTTGCTTGTTGTACCAATGGTAATTAAATGTGTTCTACAATGAGGTGCTGTTTATTTTTGCAGCTAAAGTGAAAAAAGCAGAAAAAGATGCCAAGCTGGAAGGTGTGTACTTCTTTTGTGTTTTGTTTTTAACTATATTTTTACAAGTAACTGTCTTTGAAAAATGATGTTTATATTTGTGTGGTGTATTTATGGACCACCACCGTCTTTCATGTTGCCAGTGACTTGAACGGTGGTTTCCTACACCAATTGGGCTGGCATGCCGTCATAGATGAAAAACCCCTGAGTACGGCGTTAAACGCCATGCAATCACTCAATCATTCCATCCCATCTGTGCTATTGTAGTTGATGTTAGTTTGTGCATCAATATTTCAAGTTTTTTCCCAACTCAAAAGTGCCCCTTCAACCCTCACATAAAGCCAACTAGCTGACTGTTAATAAACAATGTGTTAGGGGAGGAAAATTGCTTATATCGGGTGCTAGAGTAGGCCTACCGTGTTACCACTGACATGGCTTTTAGTTTTGTTGAACTGCATTGCCACCTGACTGTATGATGAATTTACATTGTAACCCTGCAGAAGCCATAGAGATAAGAGTTTCAGATATTTGTCTTGTGATCATCCTGTACGATGATCTTTGCACTCAGTGGTTTCCTTCACCCTTTTAATATGCCCGACGCACACCTTCACAAGTCAGTCATTGGTGATTTAGTCAGCTAGGTGTGCGATGAACAAAATCTGCCAATTCTGCAGCAAGCAATTGAGTGGGGAGTAATCAAACTCAGTCATGTGTTTTGGGAAAGGTATGCATGCAACGGCATAGTAGACTGGTTTTGTGGCTTTATGGCTAAAGAATAAACATATCACGTGATTTTCTATCCTATACAATCATGGGGTCTTAAGTCAGAAACCAGGGAAAATATAGGCCATGACCCGACGGCTGACAGAATCATGTTGGTGTGCACGGACAACAAATTCTATCTGATTGCGCCTAAAGGGAGAGAATCGTGTACATGTATGTGTGTGCCAGACTAGACTTTCTGGCCTTCATATCACCGAATAAACCATAAATACGGCACTAAGACTAATTCTTTGTTTTTAAAAGTATGTCTTTTTCAGTTTACTTGGGTTTTCTATTCAATTCCCACTATTGCAAGCCATTGTGGTGCTTTCTGAACACCCTGTGTTTTACCGTCAATCTTCCAAAATTGATACAGTGCCACACCGTGGATCGGTCGGTTGTACGTGGACCACTGAACCACCTTCATGTTGACCTATGTCAACAGGAACCTGAAAGTTTAATTTTGTCACCAAATACACTGGCAATGCAAAGTCCAGAGTTTTTCAACCAAAACTTATTATTTTTAACGTTTTTTTTATTAGACAATAAAACGTGTAACATAAAGCTTAACCGTTAATTTCTTAATTTAAAAAGTGAAAGTGACGTCCAAAATAGCTGATAAGCTTTGAAATTAACTAATTAACGGCTATGGTTCCCAATGTCACATGCTTAAAGGTCTTTCAAAATAAACGGTAAAAATAATAAGTTGAGGTTGATAATTGCTTGACTTGTCCTTTCATATATGTGAAATATCCCTCTGTACGACATTAAACACAAAGCGAACATTCCAAAATTGAAGCTATTTTGTTTTCATGAAACTCAATAAAAAAAATCAATCCGGCTCTCTGTTCTCTTTGTATACAGGCCTACAGAAGGGAAAAACAGATATGATGGGTCTTTCAGTTGACACAGCAGCCGGGTTTAGATTCCCGACTGACAAACCTACGCTACTTGATATCCGACCAGAATCCGTTCGGATCCAGTGGATCCCGGTTACAGTACCCGGACCCGGATCAGACTATAAGCCTGTGAAATACTTACTAGAAATGAAAGAAATCCCTGGTCCGTGGAGAAAGCTGGAAGCTGGCTTGACTGGAAACAGTTATTTCGCAACAGATCTGAATCCTGATAGAGAATACAATTTCCGTGTCCGGGCAGAAAATAAATTTGGTCAAAGTGAACCGACGTTACCAGCTACTTTACCCAGAGGAAGAGTTGGTAAGTATCTCTTGTCATAATTTATAGTTTTAAAAGTGTTATTATTTCAGGCAAATTTCATGATAATAAATTTATTTTTATACTAACTGAAAATATATCCAGAGATTTTCTGATTTATTTATTTATTTCTAATAATTCATATTTATTGTTTGTTACATGTATATATTTTTATAAATGATGTTAACCCTAACACTTCAACCACTTTTACTCTTTCACTCCGGAATAAAATTTTCCCATTTCGACACATTTGGATGGAATATAATCTTAGAAAATTTTATTTTTCTTACGTTTGTAAAATAATATGGCCATATTTTTTTTTAAAAAAGTGATATGTATAGAAAAGTATATATTTTCTTGATCAGGAATGCTTGGTCTATCTAAAAATGCCATAATATATGTTCTAGTATGATACAACAAGGTTTCTTGCTGAACAGAAATCACAAAATCTGAAAACAAGAAAAAAAAATTAAAAAGTCAAACCGGTCCTCCATTGTTTACAAATGTTCATTCACTTTAACTTTTTTTTATCTCATCTATTTCCCCATGTGCATCTTATTTATCTTCCATGTCATCATTTTTAACTTCATTCCACTCGGTCAGCATCTGTACAGCTTTAAATGCAGTAAATTTGTGTATTTTCTATAAACAACAAGCGCTTTTACTGGACATCGCCATCTTTGAATTCCCCGGATGTCCTAGAATTTTTCCGAAGGATTTCCTATCTTAATAAAGCCAATACCAGCCTCGTTTTCAAAATTCTATGCGTAATTACAGGCCAAATGTCATATTCTGTAATTCTGATTGGTCAGATTTACAATCGGCTAAAAAATAAGGGGATCCCCCTGGCTCAAAGATGATGACGTATACAAGCCGTTGCCACCGGCTTTTGGTAAAAAGTTATTAAAACAGTCGCGCCGCTGTGAGTGGCTCAACGGAGTGAAAGAGTTAATTTACATAATCTGCAATGCCTGTTCAGCCCAGACACGTGCACATCACATACCTGCCGAAAAAACTTATAAAATCGGCCTAGAAACACATATGCCATCAACTGACACATTGTTATTAAAATCAAAAGGATAACAATAGTGATGTCCCTTGTTGTGTACAAGCGGTTAATGTATGTTCATACAATAAAAGCCGTTTTGGCGGCATTCAGGGTATATATGTTACAAGGCTAAGACGCAAAAGCAACATTTCGGGTTCAAAGGGTTAAATAGACAACTACTCACACAGTCATCTATTCACACAGCGTACATGCACACACACACACTCACACAAACAAAAATCAAATGTTGACTCATTCTCATGCGTTGAGAACCACGTTTATATAAATGCATTTACCCTGGTGAAGGCATGTCAAATTTTCGTTCTCTGTATTTATAAAAGATATACAAAGAATAAACAAAACAGGACCTAGGATGGAACCCTGAGGCTGAGGGACTCCAAAGTTTATATTCATAGGGTCAGATCAAAAATTCTTATAGTTTACTCTTTTGAGTTCTTTTTGTGAGGTAACTTTTAAACCAATTGTTAACTGTATTTCAAAAACTGTAATGTTTAAGTTTGTATAATAGTATAGAATGGTTAAAGGTATTGAAAGCTTTCGCCAAGTCAATTAAGCTTTGTTGCAATCCTTAATGTGAAAATTACCCTAAATGTAAAAAGTTTTACATTAAGGGTTGCAGAGGACTGCACAAGCTTACCCTTAACGTAAACAAATATATTTTACATTAAGAGTTATTATAGCGCATATTGCCCCTTATTGTAAAAAAATGTTTATTGCAAAACAAAGATGTGGTCTGTACTATAGTGACTCAATTTGACAATACAACTCATGGCACTTTGAGCGATCCCATTTTTGGTGAGCAACCAGATAAAATAAGTTCACTTATTTCACCGTTAGTATATAACATATTTTGTCTTTTACGGCGGTTGTGTCTGTGGCAGTTCTGGTGGCGGCAGTGGTGGTAGTTGTGGTGGTTCTGATGGTAGTGGTGGTATCGGTGGTGGTGTTTGTGGTGATGGGGGTGGTGGCAGTAGTAGTGGTGACGGAAGCGGTGCCTGTGTAAGTGATGGTTGTGGTTGTGGTGCTGGCGGTGGGGTGGTAGTAAGGGGGCGGATGCTTGTGACACTCAACGTGGTAGGCAATAAAAAAGTCAATGACAGACGCAACACATGAAGCGGAAGCAAAAAGGGCTTCCTGATGCTAAACTTGGAGGGGCACCAGGACACAAGAACTTCCCGCACTATTTTCGTTTTTTATAAGCACCACTACCAACGCAACAACCACCACCATCTTTGCTTTTATCACCACCACGTTCATTCCAATCCTCATCACCATCGCTGCCAGTACCACTTTACAAAATGAATGAAAGCACTCACCAGGATATCACAAGCAATCCTGATCCAGTCTTTCATCGTCATATTACAGGAATCCAGCAGTGGTTCATATTCACAGAGCTGGTATGAGACTCTAACTCCATCCTTTGTTAATCTGTAACAAATATATCAGCATTGTGTAATATAGCCTCATTATGCAGCACACAACAGTGTATATCCACCACAGTGGATATATAAAAAAAGACCAGTAATGACATCAATCATCAAAAACTGATCAGACTAAAATATATTTTAGCAATTTGGGTAGAGAATGATTTTTTAAATGTAACCAGAGTTTTAAAATCATTTGAACTTGAAGCTGGCAGCAGAGTTTTCTATTTTAAAGTTTATCAGTACTTCACATAAAGCTCTTTTAAAATCATTTGAACTTGAAGCTGGCAGCAGTGTTTTCTATTTTAAAGTTTATCAGTACTTCACATATAAAGCTCTTTTAAAATCATTTGAACTTGAATCTGGCAGCAGAGTTTTCTATTTTAAAGTTTATCAGTACTTCACATTAAGCTCTTGTAATATAAATTGTCACAGTAAATAATTTCTGTCCCAAAAGCTTGTAAATATCTTTAGACCTCTAAAAGACCATCAAACTATGATGAAAACGTAATATTGAAAACGTGGGTGATTGGTGGGAGCTTCCTATCCTTGCCTTGTTGTCATGTTCTTGATGTTGCCCACCGCTAAGGTCACTGGTAACATGAAATACGAAGCAGAAAAAGGGGAAAAAAGCAGCAAATAACGACACCACAAAAAAAAACACTTCCTGATGCCCCTCAACTCCTAGAACACAAGGGCATCAGGAAGCTCCCACCCAACCACCAGCTCATTTGAATTTGAGGCTGACAACAGAGTTTAATGTTATGAAAAAATATATATACTTTTTTTTGACAATTGACTGGCATGCATTCCCCATGCAATCATATGTAGGTGAAATTCCCCTGAGTAGGGCCTACAATGCTCAACACCAAGCAATTGAAAACTTACCAGACAGTTTAAATTCTATTATGATCATTAATCCAACAATCATGTTGAAAATCTTAAATCTCCTTACTATGAGCTCAATTTTGAGCATACAGTATCAAATATGGAAGCTTTTTAAAAACTTCAGCAATATGTCTCAACATATTCCGCCAAATAAAACTTACGGTAAAAAGAGTGATGTTGTCATTTCCGCTACATTATGAGAACTACGACCTTTACCATATTCCATGTCATTAAACAATGGGTTTCTGTAGAGTTCACCATGGAGAAAATTGGGCTCTGGTTCATACACTAAAACCAAAAAATTCAAAATCAGTTTTGTTAGTTTATTTATTTGGTGTTAAAGAATAAATGTGGTCTATCAAAGCACAATTTGGAAATCGGCCTTTTGGATTTTATTCCTGGTGAATGGATGAACAACTAGACAAGAAATGGTCGCCATAGCAAAATGGCTATGACACTAGGCCACTGCACGACAAGTAGACAATTAATTACTTGGAAGACAGTTGCTCTGAAAAAAAGGACAATCGCTCCGGCGACAGCTGCTCCGACAACATTTGCTGTGAAGAAGATTTTTTCTTTTGACAATTGCTCTAGAGACATACGCTTGCTCCAACGAAGTTAGCTCTAGCTGGCACAAATGTTTATATATATGGCTGCTATAGCTTAATCGGTAGTGTTGACCTAGCTGTTAGCCAAAGGTCTCGGGTTCGATCCCCGGTGGAGCCATGTCATATTTCCTTTTTCTGCATTTATAAAAATATATATACGGTATAGTCCATTGTTGTTTAAATTATTGATAAGAACTTAACTGCTGGGTAGGGATTATCAGCTATTTAGTAACTTACAAGCGCTCACACCCACTGGGAGTACACAAACATTAAGCCCCGCTGCCTGGCTTGATGCGCCTTGCTGCGAGTCACGTCATGGGAATTGACAATTACCGAGACAGATTACAGCCTTGTTAGCCATCAGTAAGGCTGGTGATTTTCTCCCCCAACAAATTATTTATGCTAGGAAAACTGATCGTTGTCACCCCAAATTTACGTTTCCAAATGAGTGGGATATCACACACACTGAGACACATTGGAGTAACGAAGAATCCATGTTGCGGTATGTCGACAAGATTCTGCTGCCATACAGACTTGCTGGCTAATTTGAAACGAAACAATGTGCTGGTTGTCTTTGTTCCCGCCTGTTGTACTAGCCTCGACTCCAGCCTTTATTTATGTGTGAACAAAGATTACAGAGACGAACTTAAAATGTGTGTTCAAACTTGGTATGCTGATATGGTTTTATAACAGTTGGAGTAGACACTGAAAACTATAAGCTTATGTAGAGACTCAGGCTTCGGTGATCAAGCCAGTACACGCCAAGTGACTTGTCAAGTCGCATGACGAAATAGGTAAGCGACGGGAGCTTATAGAATCAGGCTTTGTTGAAGCTGGACTCTGTTAAAATTGTTGTGTGATTATATTTTACTAAACTGTGCTCAACTGTTGAAATGTAAATAAAAATCTTGTCGAATTATACATTCTTCGTTGTCATTGCTGTTTAATTGCCAATCAATAATAGGCTATACTAGTATTGCTTGTATACGTTTATAAGCGGAAATTAATTTTCGCGGAAAACTAACTTGTAACCGCGAATTACACTAAAATAATTTCAACGCGAATATTAAGTACTTTTCAGTAATTTATGCAGAAATTTGAACAATTCCATGATTTTCTTTCTACATTGCACATGTGCATATTGTAAAGAATGCAATATGCAAGTTTCAAAAGCCTACCGTTAAATAGTAACCAAGATCTAGCCCGGACAGAGCAGAGACAAAAAAAAGGATACAGCTAACTTGCATATGATATTTTATGCCGAAATTTGAAAAATTCCATGAATCTTTTTTCTAGGTTGCACATCTGCTTATGGAGAAGAATGCAATATGCATCTTCCAAGTGCCTACTTAAAGTTAAATAGGATCCAGCCCAAACAGGACTGACATTTTTTTTAATAGGCGGCTAATTTACATAATTATTTATGCATAAGCCTGCCAATGATCACCGCGACGTCCAGACAAAGCCTGGTCAAGATCCTGTTGATCTGTAAAAACGGTAAAATGCGTCAGAAAAGTGAATGGTATACACTTGAGGCTATAACTATGAGCAGGTCCCGCCAGCGACCCTCAAACTTCCACTGTATGTAGAATAAATGATTTTTTTCCAAGCAAAAAATGCACAAATAAGCAGCACAATGTCGCGTGTTTACACGCAGTGTACACGGCTTGGAGTAATGACTCATCGCCAAGGTGGGACTGCTGTTAATTTTTATATTAACTTGACACATTTGTGACAGATTCACCCAATATAGAGATATGGAATGTTGTATTCCAAAGATAAGTCAAAGTTTAAAATTAAAAAAATAAATAAATAAATAAAATTAATTTATTTTTTTTT
>JAVFBY010338974.1:0-10046 GCA_034781015.1 Tonicella lineata
GTTAAAATTCTCCCCCCCCCCCCCCCCCCCCGGTCTCGCCATGAAGGGCGCTATGGGCCTTTGGTTTCCCTTTTTATCATTTTCTCCAGAGGAGGAGATCAAGGGGCATTTTTCTCCAATAATAAATACACAGCCAAATATGCAGTATACAAGGAAAATGAAATTTGTTTCTTCAGAAGGAGATTAAAGGCATTTTTTCCCCCAATATTAGATAAATACACAGCCAAATATACCGTATAAGAAAAATGAAATTAATGAGTTCTTGTTAACAGCCAATATAAAAATAACAAAACTCTGTTTTACAATATGTTACAAAGCAATGGGAAAATTGTTACAGCTTTTTTCATTGTTACAGCTGAAGTCACGTTAAAAAAAAGGATATTAGTCATTCTCACGTTAAAATGTAATTTCAAACAAATCCTTTTTTAAAAATGAGCCACACTATATTAAAAAGGCCTCTATAGCTATATAACGGCTTTATTTTTTATTACAAAGAAACGCTTTGATGTTATGTAGAGCAGCATATATGAGCTGTGTGGCATTAAACCACACAACCACAGATATTGTATTATAATCAAATGCAAATAACTGCACAGAGCATAACGTAGTTTTTATTACGCAAAATGCATGTATATATACAAGTACTTATAATTACATCATACAGTAGTCTATATCATGTCTTGCATATAGCATCTTACAATCAGTGTGAGAACGTAAACAGTTCAGACCATAACATTTGGAAACGCTTTTCAAATTTTCAGAAATTAACAAAACAATGTCTAGTTTAATGGTCCTAAGGAAGTTTTCTATTCCGAAATATTTGTGAAATTAAAAATATTAAATGGTGTCTGATGCTGCTGTTTTGTTGTTATTGTTTTTTGTCGTAAATCATCTTTTCAATAAAATATGACAAAATTTATGTCATTATCTGCAGTGTCAACTTGCTGAATTTTAAATTTCGTAGGCGTGATAAAAGAATTGCTCTTATCAAATGTATAGTAGTTGTTTTGTGGAACTACTGTTTTACGTTCCATATCATGCATTTTGCAGAATGTGAGACAGAATACGGTCAGATTTTTAGATTTCTGTATAGCCTTTTGTTTATTTGGTTTGTGGGTTCGAGATTAATCTTCGACAAAACTCGAACACTTTGGTATAAAATTTGTTAAACTGAATGTATTTTTGTATATGATTTTACCAGATCTAAATACGACTTATACCAAATGGGAACTATTTAGTTCTGGTGTTAGTCAACATGCTCATGGGGGCATCCAAGTTTGACCAAACCTCTTCTCCAGTGGTGGCGAACAAGGTATTAACGCGCCACTATTACTTATTGCTTATTATTACTTCGGATAAATAAGCTCTTCGAAGCTATCGTTATTTTTTATTGTATTTCCGAGGATAAATAAAAATGTGTATTGTATTGTAACGTGCCACTATACTACCCCCTGTACCGGCGAGTTAATATAGACAATATTTTAACGGAGATATTAAAATTATGGTCCTGGCTGCAATAACCCAAATGTCAGTTGACAAGTTACCCCTTAAATACTCAAATATGCAGATGAATCTATCATTTATAAATCCGTGAACGAGAAAAAAGATTTTCGTCTTTCGCCTTGCTGGCAGCTGCCATGGTGTGACATTTTAGGTCACGTGGCTGTGCTATAGGCCAACATCTCAGTGTTACAGATCCAGTGACCTTTTTATTTAAATATAGGTTGTGCTTAGCGACGTAATACACATAAAATCTTGATTATGCACATAACACAATTCGATGGGAAAACTTATTTGCACGAAAGAATACAACCAGTAGTGCCCAGTATGTGGACATAAGCTGGCAAGACGTTTCTTTTAAGAATGCTTTGTGAAAGTGGGCGGAGTAAGCCTACCTTATGATATCTTCACTATGTCCACAATAGTGTCGTTGAGCGTCTCTTTTTCTGTCATATAATACAGCTACAGCACCAACAAAATACATCAACTCTCCAGATGTTGGGACCACAAATAGGTTACAACGCGCGTCCTTTCCACGGTAACCATAGCTACCTAACGTCAAGGTCAAATAATATGATGAGGAATAAATGACTTCCTAAGTGCTTATTTCCATTTAATTTATGCTAATCTTTGGAATGATATGCACATTCGACCATACATTAGCAATAATTCTGATGCCATTAAAGGATACACCCAATCAAGTTTGAGAATTTTATCTGGTTTCATGCCATCGTCATCGGAATCTAGGATAGATGAAGGGTAAAATTCTGCAAATAGAAATAGAAATAAACAAATAAAAAACACTAGCGATACTATGGGTTAATTAATACAATTATTCATTGTCATGAAGTTATATTTCCGTTCTGGATTCGATAATGGTATCTTATGTTAATAGCTAGACAATAAAGGCATTTTACACACTGGCCCTATTGTTCGCCACGAGTGCTTTTCGCTTATTACCCTCTTCTCCCAACGGTTGTTAGTGATAGTAGGTGTATATGGCCGTATACACAGGGTTAACCAGGTTAACCTGGTAACCAGGTTAATAACCTGGTGTCTATTAAACCTTGTTATTAACCTCTAATTTATATATCTGGTGTCTAACTAGTGTACTCCCCGGATAAAAACTAACGTGTACTAATGGCGTCAATCTCGGCATCATTATGTTTTTCACATATTCTTTACACAATAACTGGTAGCCGCAGCGATTATATACTATTCAGCAACCCAGATGTCTTAAGTGACAGCCCTAATATTTACTACACTTTACATTGCGAACAAAATTCCGTATTGACCATATCTAAATTAATGTGAACTTCATTTAAGATGACATCAATTTTAAACTGCTGAAGTCTTAATTCATTTTAGATGGGAAAAAAACAAGCTTTGTCTGAAAACAATGGTATAAGGAATGGACGTGTGATATGTACAAAATGAATTTTCATCACACCGCCCGTGTAGGTCCGATTTTATAATACAATTAATGTGTGCTTTCAGGCTTTGCATATTATCTAACTCGGGTAATACGCTAAAAGAAGCACTCGTGGCTAACAATAGGGTCATTATGTAAATGGGTTAGAACACTCGCTTTCTGTGTTTCAGACTGGATAGAGGCCTTTGGAGTTGGTGATATGACATACCTCGGGCTACGCCCTCGGTATGTCATATCGCCTCATCCAAGCGGTCTCTACCCAGTCTGAAACACCTCGAGCTCATGTTCTAACTCTTACTTACACAATGTCGAACATCAAATTTCCTTGTATATTTTTTTTAGAAAGAAAATTATATTTTTATGAAATGGTCTTTTGTGAAGGGGCCCAGGGAGGATATGAGAAAACCTCATGTTAAATTTCTCTGGTTAATTTAGAAATGAAAGAAAATATATCACTAATAGTACTACGTAGGCTAGCGAGAAAAAACATGTCCCAAAAAGTCTGTTCCATTTTTTTTAGCTATACATAAGAAAAAGTAAAAGGAAATTCCGTTTTGATACATATGTTGAAGAAAATTGGAATATAATTATTTGATACCTTTTTTCCTGCCATGAATGCTTACTCGAACAGTTTTGTATTTGGCGGGAACGTTCACTGGGCTTCGACCTTGTCGTCTGGCTTGTCTCGTGGTGCACATAGTGTTCCCGCCTCGTGGATAAGGGGTATCCGCATGATTCATATTAACATCTATCGATATATCTGTTTGAGACTGACTCACGTCTGAAGCTAAAGGTAACGTAGGGAAAATTGCGTTAGCATGTGTAAAGTGTTCTGTATCTTTTAATAACAACCTAAATCTGATTAAACCCGGTTTGCACTAATACAATACCGGTGGAATCTGCTTTTAGCCTAAAGCCCCGTCTACACGATGAAACATTTGTTGTACAACAAAAGACTTTGGTTTAACCAACCTGTAGCTTGCTGGGTGTCCCTGTCCCCACGTTACAACACGATAAAACATTGTCAAACTTTTGTTTGAAGCTGTTGTATGACCAAAGATGAGGGAAAATCGTAAAACAAACGGCTTCATATTACATTCCAGAAAATGTATGATCAAAAAACTTCACGAATAGCAGCTGCAGCAGCAATATTTGTTGTCATTATTATATGCAGATCGTATGCGTCGTCGTAGCGTCTGCATTGTAAATCCCCATCGCTCCAGCAGGCTTGCCATATTTAAGTCATGCGACAAAAACAACGTCAGTACTCGTCCTTTAATTGGTTAATGTAGAAATTAGGACACAACAAAAGTTGTTCGGTGATGGAAAAAAGGTGCATGTTCCAACATCATGCAACATGTTTGTCGACGTTTGAGCTTGGACGATGGGGTCTACACGGCCAAACACCTTCCAACATGATAAAACAAAAGTGGTACCTTGTTTTCTAACAAAAATACAATACTGGTGAGCCTTTAATTTGTTCTGGTTTTGACCAGAAAATGCAATACGAGCGATTTTTTAAATCTGGCTTTAACCTGACAATACAATACGGGTGAGCTCTTTATATCTGGTGTTAATCGGATTGAGGAATACCTATATGTGTAAGTAGTGTCAAGTTGAGTGTTGTATGAAAAGAACTGTACCATGCATTCTGTGATACATGCATTGAGAATAATCTTTATAGTATGTAGGCTACTATCTTATTTGAATATTGACCTACTACAAAACAATTTTCATTCTAATAATATAAAATAGGAGTCTATAAATTGTACGGTTCTAATATTAGAAGGCTACTTCTAAACAGCACGATGTGAACGTGAATCTTTTTGAAAGGCAGCACGAAAGAAACGCGTGAATCTATTCGAAAGGCTAACTAAATTGTAGATTATTAGATTTTTTCTGTGCTCTTATTTTTTGTATAATTATTCGTGCTTTGGTTAGTATTTGTACGGCTTATGGTTTATTGAATTCATGACCAGTCCAACAGGCATTCAGCCCACTTACAGGTATGATAACAACATAGCAAACATAGAAAAACATAGTTAAACAATAAGTCATTTAAAGAATAATATACAGACTTGAATAAATAGGGGAAAATATACAAGTTAAAAATATTGGCATGACATAAAGATGTGAAAAAAAGTCACAGATTATACTATTCCTTGAAGGCTTAATATAAAATAGGCTAGTGTGTGTTACGAAACTGTTGAACAAGAAGAATATTTATAAAATACATATAAATTTATCACAGTTATCACAATATAAAGAGCTCTTACAGAGCGTTTTTTTAAAACAGTAAAATGTATTTAACCGCTTTCCTAGAAGACTCTTTCGTACTAAAACTATATTAATTTATCACAGTTATCACAATAAAATCTTTTAAAAGCGGCTAATTAAAAGAGTAAACTTGATTTAACCGCTTTTCTAAAAGACTATTTCGTACTAAAAAAAATACCTATATCTGTGATAAATTGAAGCTCGTTATACAACGTCATTGCTCGAGGAAAAATCGAGGTCTGTCTTACATTAATCCGTCCTATCTGAGGTCTAAAAACAATTTAACGACGGAGTGCACGACTGGGACAATGGTATTTGTTCAATTAAATAAGGTGAATTAACTAAAGAGTGGACGCATTTGTGAAGTAGTTTGACGTCTGCTGCTTTCCGGCGCTCTGACAGAGGGGAAAGTTTGAAAAGCTCACATAAGCCGTTGTAATTGTCTAACGAGTAATCACTATCAGGAATGAAGCAAATGAACTTAATAAACTTTTTTGGTACATTTTCAATTTTAGAAATTAGAGATTTTTGGTGGTGACCAAATGGCCGATTTTTATTTTTTTGTAAACGAAATGAAAGCACATTTTTCAATATTGAGTGTATAATTCGCCAGATATTACACCATTCAACAAGACGACACAAGTCTTCTTATAAAACATCACATAGATTCAACAGTTTTGTACAGTTTACTGTCATCTGCATACAATAGATAATTAGTAAGACAAAAGCAAAGTCTAACTTGATATAGTTAGGTTGTGAAGAAGCTTAATATTGTCATAGCTGTTAAAATATTGGGTGTACAAAGCAAAGTTCAGCAATTAGGTATTTGTTATGATTGGAATTGCATTTTGGTGATATATGTCAATGTCAGCGTGGGGCCCATGATAATTTGTTTACAAGGCCATACAAGATTGGACCAACTCTGTCTGAACAAATTACATTTCTCCCTTAAAAAAAGAAATATCTTAAATTTGCTCTAAACCAATTGATTGTTTTGGGTTTTACGTCGTACTTTAAGTCAATTCACTCATTTGACGGAGTGCCAGCTCAATGGGTTGAGGAAACCACTCTTGGGGCCACTGGTAACAAACAAAGAGAACACTGGCAAATGAAAGGACACAAAATAAGGCGTCAAGGTGGCACCAGGGCATAGATAGTTCCTGCTATAACAACCCATGTATTGTTTGTTACAATCGGGTGCCCAAATACTAGAATATTATATAGAGTGTTTACCTGTGCATTGGTATTGAGAGCGCAATCAGCTAGCTCGACAGTCGGAGTGTTTCTACATTTAGTCTCCCCGATCTCAATCTCCAGAGTATATTTTCCACCAGCAACAACCTGTTCGGATAGAACAGGGAACAATAACATAACTTATTGTGAAAGCAATTACCCTGAGCAACAGTTTTATATCATTTGACAAAAAGGCAAAATAGTTTGACTAAATAGTGTTATTATATTTCTCTCAGTAAGAATAAAATGGTTTCATAGTTTACAATATAATGTAATGGCTGTGTATAAATCGTTATTGTTAATTTAGATTTTTTAAAAAGCTTCTTCGTCGAAATGAAGAAAAAAAAAACAACACTGCTATCTTTCCAGATAAACGCAAATACAACAATTCTACTGCATAAAAAAAAATTAACTTATTCATGGATTCAAGGTCATGTTGCTTTATCGCTATCACTCCTTTAATCTGGGTTTGAAGGATTAACGATATTTTGACAGTTGGTTTATAGTTAGCTTACCTGAACAGTGGCAGATTTGATTCTGATCAGAGCACTGGCGAACAGGGAGTTCGATACACCATTAAGAGCGGAAATAGCAAACACGGAAGCCTTCTTAACTTCTTGTGAGTTGACAGATACGGGATGTGCGCCACCGACAAGAAGCTGTCTCTTCTGGTGGATTGGTTGACAAGCGAAGTTCGTCAGATCACGGGTGTTTGTCCATTCCTGGTCGAAGATGGTCACCTTGCATACCTCTGTCTGCCAACGAATAAAACCATGATATATAATCGAATATAAGCCATTATATAATCAAAAATATAAAACTATGATATATAATCGAATATAAAAACATATTTCTCGGCAGCAGATATTGACGAGTCAATAGGTTGTGATGCGTAATAATCGTGACCATGATTTGACCAATCACATGCAGGGAAAGGGTATTTGTAACTACTATTATCAAATCGAATATATGACATATAATCGAATTTAAAACCATGATATATAATCGAATATAAAACCATAATATATAATCGAATATAAAACCATGATATATAATCGAATATAAAACCATGATACATAATAAAAAAAACTTAAACCATGACATATAACTCACAATCGCTTGCAACCTTTTGGTTGTTGTTGTTGGGAGGGGTAAGATTTATATCTTGGGTCTGCCATGGCGATTGTCTAGCCACCAAATGACTCATGGATGTCAATTATTCCTGTTGGTTCATTGGCTGTATTGTGCATCACATAGTTGTATTTAACAATGTAATACTAATCAGAAACTAAACCCAAACTACGCAATTTCCTTATTCCAAAGACTCTGATCCAAAATTTGTTTGTATTGTGTGAATTAGTATTACGATCAAGACTCTAGAGTGTGTAGGTCCACTGGCAGAACCAATGTTCGCCATTGGAGGCATAAATAAAACTGACTTTTTTCCCTTTGTACTCGACAGTCCTTCTTTGATATTCATTGAGTTATTGGGCTTTCTAACATTTTGCCGGACTCTTTTTGACGGATTTTTTTTTAAATGTACTAAATTGTTACCTGGAAAAATGTTTAATTTAGTCGAACGGAAGCTCCCCAGATTGGGTGATTGGTAGGGCCAACATACAAAATATATATTATATTTTAGAAAAGGACAGAAAGAAAATTATGTATGCCTTCACCGGGGGTAGAAACCGGGACCTTTGGTTAGCAGGGACAACGTTCTACCGACTGAGCTAAAGAGGTGGAAGATAGAGTGACCCAAACTTTCACCTAAGTTAAGCCTGCCAATTTTTTTTCTACGTAATTAAGGGACTGATACAGATACGCTAAATTATATCTATGTACTCACCCTACAGTTAGAGTTGCAGTCGGCCTCCTTGACTTCAATGTCCAAATAGTAGTTTATTCCAGCAACAACCTATAAGTTGGAAAAAAACAATTATCAGCTCTGTTCGTGGTATATATTACACGTAAAAAACAATGCCATCTAAAGAAAGTAAACTATACCTGCATTATGATCTGTGGTACCTGGTCAAGCCAATATTTTAGCTATATAGCATTTTAATAACCAATGCTTGTCAGATTACGCAGAATTTTAGAAACCAGTGAGACATTGTTGTTTGACGTCAAAGTCACATAACAGTTTTTTGTGAAGGTGCCAACTTAACCCAGGGTTAGTTTCTGAGCAACCTAGCCTTTTGCGGACTTTTACGAACTTCTTTCGTAATTTATGTTTTCTTATGGAAATTTAACCTAGGAGGACGACATTTGAAAGTTTACCCAGATCCAAATCAGTAATATACTTGTATAAGTATTGATACAATACACATTAACAAAAAACGCTAATCTATAAACCATTTTCAGCGTTTTTAACTACAAACGATTACGCGAATAATGGCCGAATTATGACTGCATGAATGCGTTTATCTTGATTCTTGAGAGACCTATAGTTAAATAGCTAAGAATCGTCATGCTATACGGCCAAATCACTGAGAAAAAATATAAGAAAATAAAGGATATGGTGTCGGTGGAGCTGGAACCAACATCGATTACAATATATAGATAAAAGATAAGAGTTGATTCCATGTACAAAGTGTGTTTATAGGTATAGGTCAGTAGGCTACTTCATGTTAAATGTATGTAGGCCTACACTTAAAATGTTTAGTTTTGAATAACGAAAGGTATTATTTGGTGATTAATGCAGATTAATTCATACATTTTTGTGATAATTAAAGGTACGTATATTATACCACATAATTATGACAGTTGTCAATCAAGTGTGGAGCTGCTTAGTAAAAGCGGGGGTATACATCATTCTCCATGTCAGGATAACTTGTTATAATAACCTCTATGTACTCATTGCTTCTATAGGCAGCGAAAGGCTAATATCACAGGCTTGCCAGTATAAGTTTTTGAGGGGATGGTAAGCTTACCTTTCTTTTTGTTACTATATCAATAATATTACTTCAAAAAGAATGACAATGCGATATTTAAGCTTCCATAAACTTATATATCAAGAAGATCAAACTATTAACATAATAATCACATGATAAGCCTAGAGGTTGGTCTTATATAGCCTACGTAAGTAAATATTTTGAAGATAAATGAGAACGACAGAGTAGTGATAAGGCGGGATCTGAAGGCGGGGCTGATCTAAATTCATATTTCTGATAACATAAAGACATACAATGTCACGTTTAATTTGGTAAGATGATATGTGTTTTTATATTCATTCTTTCAAAACCAGTGGGCAGGATGAACTTTGTAAAATGATCGTCAATCTGTTGATATTTAAACCTATCCGAATCAGCTGTTAAGAGGTGACCTCGTCCATATATATGTCACAACCTTCTGTCAGAAACTGCCATGTTCAAAAGTCACATATGACTTTTTCACACTATATATACACTTGCATTGATTATAGCATAAAGTTGATCAACCAAATATTTGCTTTCTAATAATATTGAAAGGCACCCATTTTGATATTTAAATCATTTACTATAAACGCTTAGCTTAAATAAAACAAAAACAATTTGTTAAAGTGGCATACGCCCTCAAAATATGGTATTTTTGCTGTTAAAACAGAATCAAATGAGTTATACTTATT
>JAVFBY010339085.1:0-10045 GCA_034781015.1 Tonicella lineata
TGTTTCTTGTTATCAACGCTGTAATTGGGCCCACTGGACCTGTTGAGATTCAGCTAATAAATACAAATAAATACAATACAGATATTAAAATATACATATTTTAAAATATATAATTTTATATATAAAAGTGAAAAGTCAATTTAGAAAATTATCGGACTCCTCCGTAATATTATGTAAAAAAGCGCGTTTTAGTAGCACAAGTTTAAACACCAGTTTAAACACATAAAATAAGTTATTGAGTGCTTTCAATACATATGCTAACCAGACAAAGCAGACAAAATATTTACTGTGATAAAACCTAATTTCGTCACTTTAATGACAAAAATATATGATAACAAGTAAAGTTTACAAAAACTCGCTACTTTTTGTGCCAAGAAGTGACGACGTATAACATTGTGTCTTCATCGAGCCAGTAAGGTCAATATGATATCCCCGCTTGACCAGCTTTTTTCCGACATCAGTGTTACTTAAAGTATATAAAACTGGTTTGGAAATATTAATGATATTTGATAAAGACAAACTCTTGAAACAGTAATAATGATATGGTCATACATTTGATAGACATTTATAAAAATTGCCATAAATGATCCGAGCACATGCCATCCTATTATGATGTTTAGTATTCAATTCATTTAAACAACTATCTTTCTCTTTGTTCACAGACAATGCTTTTCGGCTTCAATTAGTTAAATTATCTCTCACTCGAAGCCAGTTCGATTTACAGTGGGGGTGGCACCGAGTGACGTCACTTTGCTGCTAACCCACACTTGAGCCCAGTATGATCGATTTACACAGGAACAGATCTATGTCTTCCAGATTGAGATTCATATATTTCACTCAAAAAACAATCGGGTGTCACGAGAGGAATACATGATAATACGAATGTGATTATTTTTGCTAATACAAGAAAGAAATAAGGTAATAATGAAGTTTATATGGTACATGTACAGCACCCAAATTTAGTAGTATACCAATATACTTTGTTAGGTTTTTAAACATAGTTTTGTGGTTTGTTAAGAAGAGTTCTCTTGTTTTATTAACACTACATACATGTGTCTGATATTGCAGAACCTAGGTAAACACTTAAGTACTACGTCAACTTGGAACATGAATGCAAAAAACGAAATTCATCTCCAATTCTGTTGGAATTGTATAATTTGCAATATCGCTGTATAACTGGGATGTTAAACCACCTGCCCGTTTCCACAGACAGTCTGTTAGTTAATGTCTGAAACTTAAATCATTTTTTTTCTGTTTGATTCGACTAAAATAGTGAAGTAATGTTCAAGACCAAATTCCAGTTTAAACATGACACATTTTGCCTGATGACGACACCTGTAATTGCAGTTCCCAGTTTTGTAAATATAGATCTTTTAATGTTCTTTCGACCAGACTTATGAGACAAGTAACATTGTCAACATGTTGCGATTGCCATGTGAAATTCATCCAAATAAGGTACAAAATACTTTTTGTTTATATGGTTACACTTTTATTGAATACATGATCAAGAAAAAAACATCAAATTACATAACTGTATGTTTAAAAACAATTAAAAAAATAATTATTATAATAACTGGATATAATTGTAACTCGGTCATATAGCTGATACGACGGGCTCCAACTGACACCAGCTTTAAATAATATGTTGGCAAAGTTCACAGTCCAGACCAGGATTAGTTTCAGAAAAACGAAATTGATCTAATCCAACAATATGAAAACATGTCGAAATATTGAAATTTGTAAATGATTTTACAGAAAATATATGAAAACGATTATTTAAACTGTGTGAAAACTTTAGTTTTGCAATAAAGTTTTGTATTAAAATTAAATGATTTTCTTTCCTAGCTTCAGTTACTTTTTAACCGTGCAATGAAGGTTAAGCTGTTGTATTTACAACGATTCAGCCAGTTCACACCAGTATATATTCTAAATAAATATTAAAACGATACAAAGCAACAATTTGCTGTGTTACATTCGGTAATGCTATAAATCTCTGACTACGGTTTGCAGGAAATGACGCTGGTCGCTATGTTAAATGTGACGATGACGGATTGAGGCTTGGTGTAATAATGGAGGTACAGCTCCATGGTGTAATTGATGTCAGATAAATATAATGGATATTCATCCTTCAAACTATTAGTGACAATCAGCCACTTTAAAACGTCAGAAAGCAGCCTTTAAATATGCCATTTGAAACATATTATAGATGAATAGCAAGTGTCTATGAAGACCTGATTACATATCTTTGAATGGGTGCTTCACAGGAATGTGCTTGGTTAGGCTAGATTTTACAGAGAAAGGTCTGTCACAAACATCACAACGATAGGACTTTTCCTTGGTATGAGTGAGATAATGAGTTGTCAGTCTTTGTGCAGTTGCAAATCTTTTATCACACAATTTGCAGGAATATGAACGTTTTACATCAGAATGGATAACCATGTGCAGTTTTAATTCTGCGTTGCGCTTGAATTCTTTTCCGCACAGTTTACAACTCCAAGGCTTGTCATCATAGTGGATAACCGTATGCTTTTTTAATTCTTCCTGGCGCTTAAATTCCTTTCCACACATTTTACAACTCCAAGGTTTTTCATCAGAATGAATAACTCTGTGCAGTTTTAAGTCACCCTTGCGCTTAAAATCTGTTCCACACAGTTCACAGCTCCAAGGCTTTTCATCTGAATGGATAACCATAACGAGAACAACAAAATATTCGAAACACTGTGAATGTTTCTGACTTAAACCCGTAGCACAGAACAGTCGGCAGCTGAGCTATCAACCTTTATAATAATTAATCTAATTAAGTTGAATCAAAGTCACGTGTCAGCCACTCCTACATACTATATAATAGATCTAGTTGTATTAGAACTAGGATTTCACTGGTAAACGTAACATATATTTGATATACATTTGCCATTTTATACTTAATGATTCTAATGACCTAACTTTTTTTCTTTTTTTTAAAAATCTTGTTCGACTCATTAGTTTAACTGCTGCTTGGAAACTAATTTATCAAAGCTAATTTATAAATATTGATAGAAACATTTCATAAATGCGTATGCCATTGGGAAGCATTCCTATTATATTGTGTCAACAATTTTATATACCTAATTATAGTCATCAAGATATATTTCATGTAAGCATTTATTTATTTACAAGATGTTAAATTTGAATATTGTTATAATTCCGCCATATATCATGTAGCCTCTCGTGCCACCCTGAGTGGTCTTTGGAGTGAATAAATGAATTGAATTGAATTGTCTACAATACAAGTATTTGTAGATAACAAAATAACTCGTCTTATGAAAAATACAGCATATATGTTTATACCTTTATTGAATACATGGTAAAGAAAAACAAATCAAATTACACAACAGTATGTTTAAAAACACTAAAAAATAATTATCATAATAACTCGATATCATTGTAACTCGACGAGATAGCTGATATGATGAAATCCAACTTAGACCAGCTTTAAATAATATGTTGACAACGTTCACAGTTCACAGAAGGATTGGTATCAGATTTTTTTTTATCTAATCCAACGATATGAAAACATGTCGAAAGATCGACATTTGTAAATGATTTTACAGAAAATTTAGGTAAACAACTTTAAACAATAAAGTTTTGTGTTAAAATTAAAAAAATTTCTTCTCTAGCTTGAATTATTTTTTAACCATGCAATGAAGGTTAACTTTCTGTACTTACAAGACTCGGCCAGTTCAAAGCAGCATATATTCTTAACAAAAATTAAAACGATGCAAAGCAGAAATTTGCTATAGCAAGTTCGACACTGTTGAAATGGTCAAAATTCTATATTTGATAGATATCATATAAAAAATACTGAATTTCTGTTCTAACTGGTGTATTGTCCTGCTTGCCTTTAGAAAACAGTCGCACGTTTATCACCTTGGACAAATTATGCGCGGGTAATAAATCTCAGTTAATTTCTGACAAGGATAGCTGAAATGCGTATTTTAGACATGTGTACGGCGTGATATTAAATATATAGTAGAATGTTCAATCACAAACTCCACGACAATGACGTTTTTACTTTGTTTGTTTCAGGTAATAATTTGGTACATTTGGTAATGCTATAAATCTCTGACTACGGTTTGCAGGAAATGACGCTGGTCGCTTTGTCAAATGTGACGAAGTCGCTTGTGACTTGGAGATACAATGGACGTACAGTTCCATGGTGTAATTGGTGTCAGAGAAATATAATGGATATTAATCCTTCAAAATGTGAATGACAATCAGCCACTTTATAACGTCAGAAAGCAGTCTTTATATATGGCATTTGAAACATATTATGCATGAATGACAAGTGTCAATGAAGACCTGATTACATATCTTTGAATGGGTGTTTCACAGAAATGTGCTTGGTTAGGCTAGATTTTACAGAGAAGGTTTTGTCACAAACATCACAACGATGGGGCTTTTCCTTGGTATGAGTGAGATAATGAGTTGTCAGTCTTTGTGAAGTTGCAAATCTTTTATCACACAATTTGCAGGAATATGAACGTTTTACATCAGAATGGGTAACCATGTGCAGTTTTAATTCTACGCTGCGCTTGAATTCTTTTCCGCACAGTTTACAACTCCAAGGCTTGTCATCATAGTGGATAACCGTATGCTGTTTTAATTCTTCCTGGCGCTTAAATTCCTTTCCACACATTTTACAACTCCAAGGTTTTTCATCTGAATGGATAACCATGTGCCGTTTTAAATCTGTCTTGAGCTTAAATCCTTTTCCACACAGTTCACAACTCCAAGGTTTTTCATTAGAATGGATAACCATGTGCCGTTTTAAATCTGTCTTGAGCTTAAATCCTTTTCCACACAGTTCACAGCTCCAAGGTTTTTTATCTGAATGGATAACCATGTGCAAATTTAAATCTGTCTTGCGCTTAAATCCTTGTCCACACAGTTCACAACTCCAAGGTTTTTCTTCAGAATGGATAACCATGTGTTGTTTTAATTCTGTCTTGCGCTTAAATCCTTTTCCACATAATTTACAACTCCAAGGTTTTTCGTCAAAATGGATAATAGTATGTGAAGCGAGATTTTGCTTGCTTACGAATTGGTTACCACTTATCTTACAACTCCAATGATTGTTCATTAGATTTTCCGCTGTTCCATTTGTTTCCATTGTGTCGTTGCATTCCATTATTTTTCTTTTCACAGGATTTTCGAAAGTAGACTAGCTATAACTTCCACTGCAAAATAGATACATACATGTCAAACATACATAGGAATTTTACTTATATCATTTCAGCTATGTTTGTAATGAAGATATATAAATGTTCGCTTATCCGAAGAATAAAAACAATTGCATAGATTTATCAATTTATGAGGCTCATAATTTTGTCTTACAATGACTTTATGTGTACAGTTTTAAATATAATTCATATATTTATGAGCAAAATCACTTGAGTTGCATTATTTGCTTTTAACGACAAAACACGTCACAAAAATAATACAATTATTGACTGTATGTCTACCTTATGATGTCAGTTCTATAATCTTTCAAAGAATAGTTGTTGTTATCATATACGATATGTCTGTGGCCGGTGTGTCCAGTCTGTTCTCCTTCAGTAATATTTGTGATATGTTCACGTTGGACTTCTTATTATGTCTGTATAACAAATACAGAGATTATGGATTGTTCGAGTGTCTAAAATTCGAGTATGTCGTTGTCAAGGTCGACAGCTTGGGATTAAAAATGATTAAACAGCCACTCAGAGACACTCCCGCTGTTTATCGAGCCGATTTCAACAGCGATATAGTTTAGATTTTTTAAACACTCTCAAGCTTTTTCTTTGAAGAAAAGAAAACACTCAGCCATACGACGTCTCTCTGCCACTTTCCCACGGGTATCAAACCAACTTCAACACCGGGATAATTTATTTGCTATTAAACAAACAAAAACATTGTAGGTAAACAAAGACAATATTCAGTTGTTTAAATGAATTGAATAGGAAACAACATAACTTGATGCAGTTGGCTCGGTTCAGTTATGGTTTGTATCTGTGAACGTTAACAACCCCAGCTAACAATCTGATTCATTTTACACTTATTTTAAAGTCGTATCTTTATCAAATATAATTTCTCAAGCCGAATAAATTAAATATACCTTCAGCATTTAAACAGACTAAATCGGCGCATCTTGCAGTAGGTTGCCGGGAGTTTTATCACTAAATTGTTTTTCTTCCCACTTTGTGACTTACATGAACACTTAAGGAAAGCTTGCAGTGGATATTAAGTTCAACATTGTTGTTTACCTGCCGTCGCATAAAAAAGGCAACTGCAATTTCTGTTAAAATATGTCACGGAACATATACACATGCAAATATCTTCAGATAACAAAACGATGTGATAACATTTCCGCTAAAATATATTAATGTAATGACCAAAGGGCAACAATTTCTTGCAACAATATACTTATCAAAAGAAAACTACCAATGATGTTTTCTGTCTTTCAACGTTATCCTATTTTAACGTTTATACACTGTCCACCACTGTGGAAAGAACACATTGTTCACTTTTAAGTGTAATATTTCTCCAACACTGGCTTTATTTGTACACTTCTAAATGGAGTTCATATATTTATGAGTAAACTCACCCTAGAGAACCCCTGGGTTCACATTTGACCCCATTCAGGTAAATGACCACTATAGTTAACGTGTTTATATAAAAAAAGTATTACCACTTAAACACAGAGTCCCAGTTATGGCTCATCTGCTAGAGACCTATGGTAACATTTGGTGGAATTACATCTCATTGGCGTGTTTGTGACCCCGGCGAAAATAAAAAAAAACAAGCCACACTGAGCAAAGCTACAAAGATTTGCTGGTGTCCAACCGACGCTTAAGTTACTAATGATCCCCTAGAAAGGTTATTTACGCCATTTTGATGTTTTATCGATGCATGCAGCAAGCCCTCAAATCAATGGGTCGCATTTGAACCTCTGGATTTTTGTTGCCCATAAGTGATGGGTCACATATAACCATTGGGTTTTTGAGGAGCATGTTTTTTCGTATCAACGTATCGATCTGTGTGTTAGTTTTTTAGTGATCATTTTTTACACTAAAAGGTAAAGGCCGGTGTTGACATCTGCAAGTTTTCCGTTTGGTCTTTCTAGACCTTTTCTAAAATGTGGACACAGACATCACCCATTGTATCTACAAGGTTGATGGACCTTGTATGCTGTGAAGGGACATATTGGATAAATTAGAGAACACCCCATAACACTTAATACAAATAACTTGATATCCCCAGCTTAGCCCTTCTTCTTCTTTGGTGTTGTTTTTTAAATTGACAGCCAATGACATGGCGGTAACCATGGATAATATCATGCATATTCATTATATTCATACATATTTTACAATTTGTCCAACTCCATCTTTTCATGTGACTTTATTCCCCCAAAGCTGTTCTCCTTGTCCAAAATAGTTCAATTTTTATTAAAATTAGAACTTTTTCTAACTGTACTGTGACTCGTCAGTGTTGGGACATCATGACCCACTGGGTCATATATGACCAAATCCCCAAATTTGGAATAAACAGGTCGATTTGTCTAAAAACTTTCATTATTGTGCTTATATAGTCCGTTGTTATCCTATAAGACAAATACTATAATTTTTATACTGATAAAACATGTATTGTGTTCTCTGGGGACTGAGCTTGGCAAAACAATCACAATGTGTAGTTTTTTGTGTAGTTATTTTGCATGAAAAACCCTGGAATTTTTAGAATAAAAGTCAAATCAAAGCAAATAATTACGTTTTATTAACTACAAACTGAAACCATCGAAATTAACTGTATAATTGAACAAACCTTTGAGATCCTCTGCCAATTCTTTCCAGAAGTCCATGTCTTCCGCCCATTTGGCAATCCGTTGACCCATTTTCCGAGGAGATGGGAGTCGGGGAATAATTTGTATGCCTTCTAAGCCCTTGTGGCATCGGACCGGACAATAGTCCCAGAGTGCGTCAGGCAAAAACTCTTTCACCATTCCTTCCACATCCTTTCTTAGCCAGTTCCCCTTCTCATGGTACCATTTCGTTGTCATCCGCCCAATGTCACCTTCTGTGAACAGTTTGTCCAGTTTTCTGCCGTACCCTCCTGTCATTTGCACGACACGTTGGACTTGCTTTTCCGTGTATCTGCCATGTGCGTGTTTAAGCATTTCTGAAAAAAAATTTAAAAAATGATTGTTTCATGATTTGTTTTTTTTAACAATTGTTACTTCTCAAATATTTATGTAATATTCCAATCTGATTAAAATCATATCTTTATAACTCAACGGTATTATTATTGCCGCTATGTAGATCGGAGAACATCGCACAGTAAACTCTGTTTAGCAACACCAAGTAGGCCCTATAGTGTGGGATTCAAGAAAAGCTACCGTTCAAATTATCCAGTGAAAAAAAAAACAGATAACAGGAAGCTGTGGTAAACAGAGTTGCTTGTTTGTTAAGGAAGTCCGAGAGGAATGTCCTACTCACATACCCTGACTAGATAAGCGGCCCTCTGATTGGTAGGCCAATTTACACCGTTTGCTATATATACGATCTCCTCAGATCTACATCGCAACAATACAATACCGTGGAGCTAATAAAGATATGATTTTAATCAGATTGGTCATATTTCGACTTCCAAATGTAATTCTAATGTGGCCCCGATTCTGTTGCAGGCTAGCATCATTTTGTTCCAACCCTATTACAACATTTGTGAGTAAAGTAAGATTATCATACCTTTGAAGTCATTGTTGATAAATTCATTCAATAGGTCTAAGCCGACATTGTTGCCAGAACCGCCTCTTAAGTTTGCCACACGGTTCCACACTAGATCTTCTTTTAGTCTTTCTCCAAGAGTTCCACTTGCACCTAATATATACAGAAACATATACCTATTCATTGATATACTTGGCATCTTTTATTGCAAATAAATGAAACTAAGGTGTTATAGTGACATTGTAAACTTTTAACAAAAGACTCATTATAAATGGACCATATCACTCTGTGGGCCAACATGATAGTGGAAATGGCATGTGGTTATTGTCCTTGCACGGGACGGTATTCCACTGATATTATGATTTTTCAATTGTACAACAAAATATTCGAATAATTAGGAACAGGCTTAAACCAATCGACATGAAATGCGGCTAGGTTACTTCCAATGATATATGGTGGGTTCATCAAGGGAAATGACCCCGTGCTAGCTTTAAAAGCTCACTTTCAAAAGAACCGTTGTTAAATACACTATATATGATAAAAACTGCCTGTAAGTAGCTGACCACCGCTCAGGAAATATTTTGAATGTTGATCTGACCAAAAGTGTAGCATGTGCTGTTTCCAATGCGAGATTATAGCTAGATCATCTCCTTCTCTAACGGCATTTCTCCTTGCCAGCAGATTGAGCCCTTCGAGCAGTAGGGCTTTTGAATGATTCAATACAGCATCGTCATCACCAGTCCCAAGAGAGCACTCCTCGCAGCAATACCAAATCTCTATAGGTTTTGTTTGATGAAACTTTGCACTCTATTTCGATGTAGTATGTCCATCCATTTTTAAAATCTGATTCCCTTACAATGACAGCTACATTAATTGTGATGCTATTCTATTGGCCGTTTTAAAATTTTTGTTTCATTAGGTGTATAATAGTGTATTGTTTTATATTTCCTTGTATTTTTCTAAAAATAAATAGAACTGTTATTAACAGTATTTAAAATTAAAAAAAAAAAATAATGTGAGTTATAAAGAAAAAATAACTCCTTAAAACAAATTCAATAAACCACCTGGTAATTCCTCTATTGTTTTGCCAAGGCATGTCAGGTGGTACCATTCTACTTTTTCTTCTGTCTTCTCACATAGTACCATTTTTTCACAAGGGCTGCGTTCGCGCGACTTCCCCGGGGAAGCCGAAATTAAACGCCGTAATATAGGTGAAATACTCCTTACTACGGCGTTAAACACCAAGTAATTATTCAATCAGCCTAGATGTGATTTTTCTGTATTTTTTTTACATTTATTAGTTATCTCAT
>JAVFBY010339196.1:0-10045 GCA_034781015.1 Tonicella lineata
GTTTGATCCCCGGTGGAGGACTTTTATAAAATATCTGCATTTATCTGTGGGAATCTGCCATCTGGTTAGAGGTTGTTTGTTTTTACATGACGGTACTGAAAGAACATTTAACTACGACTATGTTGGAAACGAATGGTTAGCCCATAGAATCCTTTTAAAACTACAATCAATAATAACATTTTAAGGCTTTGTGAGGTTATGTTTTTATTATAGTCCATGTCAATCCTTACACTTAAAAACAGTAGATATAATGAGATGATGGAGTGTAATCATGGGGTTTGTCATTCCTAGGCCTATATTTAAATTAATGGAGCAAGAGAATTCTAAAAAAGCCTACGTTACCAGTTTTCATGAAATATATTATTTTAATCTCTCAATTATTTACATGGTTTTGAATGCACAATTATATCTTAATTTCTATTGTTCAAGTGGGCAGTTTGTGATGAACAAAGATCTTGCATACTTGCAAAAGATTCTCGGTTTAGTTGTGATACTTTCTGAAGTCGGTTTTGTCACTCATTTACTGTCTTAATCAAGTACATTGTAGTGATATAGCATTTGTCTTTGAACTCTCTCCCGGGAGTTTTTCTTTGTAGTCGCAAATATTGCATTTTTGTCCCCCAACACTTTTCTGTCCGTCCCACTTAGCTTGTGAACACGATAACTTTGAAACAAGTTTACAGATTAACTTCAAACTTTTAATATAGCTTCCTCCTGTTAATACTATGGATGGGATTGAATTCCAACAAATTTCGTTAAGCCCGCTAAAAGACTTTATGCAAAGACAATCTTGACACTGTGTTGTTCTGAACTTACATAGTGCAAGGGAAACAACTCTGATAAACTGTATTCACAACAGGGTTGTCTCCCACGAATATAAGAAAAAAGCAATCTAATGAGCACATCTTTGTACATCACTTATAAATGAAAACATCAGGACGGGGGACATGGCTCTTACTGGGCTTGTTAAATTAAGATCAGAATACATTTGAACATTGGTTTTCTTTAGAGCTATACTTTCTAGTTACGAGTGGGTGGTTGGACAAGAGCTTCCTGATGCCCTGGTGTTTTTGGAGCTACTACTATAGGGTCATTAGGAAGTTCATCTGTTGTGGTGTACTGGTTTTTTTTTTGTCCTGTCTTTGTCTAGTCTTTCATGTTGCCAGTGACGTTGTTGATGGTTTCTTCCAACAATTAGGTGAAATACCCCTGATCACGGTGTTGAACCCCATGCAATAAAACAAATCCTGGTTGCGATACCATGCCAACACTGAATATTGTGTTTTGGCTGGGGTAAGGTTTAAATGGAGGTCATTTCATTCAAATGGAGATCAAACTTAACCGACTTTAATTGTCTTTGAGATTTTCTCCACAGGTGTTTACCTATATACCATCTTGCTGTTACCATATCCAGACAAGTGAACTCAGGCGTATCAAGAAACAATAAGCAATATCTTAATATACCTTTTTTCTACTGAAGTCTTCAGTAGAAGTACAAACAGATAACATGTATTCTGTAATGAGCAGAATCTTTTGCTTTGATACTTTTATGTGTTTCTCCATTGCTGATAAATGCATGCTCCTGTTTTCTTTTTGTGTGCGCTATTTGATAGTCCAGATAATGTTTTTTTTAAATAAAATAATATTCTGCCCTCTATAAAAAGCTGTAATGTGTTTTCTGTTGTTTTAAGTTAGTTTTAATGTGGTTGGACAACTTGTGTTAAATTGTCTAGTTGTGGCACAGAGCTGTTTTAGATAGGGCAAACCGTGCAACACAACAAGAAAAATCAACCACATTATTCTCTCTGCTTTACTTTAATATTCCATGTAACTTGAAATGGATTTTTTGTATGTGTTTGTTTTCTAACAAGTCATAGATTGGGCCGATTATCAGACATTATCAGACATTGACTAGCTGATCTGTCACAATTCATTTCTGGCCGGATCTGAAAGTGTCTCTCAGTTATTATCTGCTGGCTCACTATCCTGATTACACTGGCTAAGGGTGACAGTGATCAATGTTCCAGGCGGGCCGTATTTGTTTTTTCTTACATTGACAATATTCCATTACAGCATTCTGGAAGAGTATGGTACACACTTGCTATAACAAAGCATTGAAATGTTACATAACAGTTTTATATTTATATTAAAGGCTAAAATTTTCTCCCCTTTTTACCCCTCAACCAGATGGGAAGAGGGGTATTGATGAAGCCCTGTCTGTCTGGCTGGATGTCAACCTTTTTTTTGTTAACACTCAATATCTAAAAAAAAGCGTGTGAGTGAATTACATTGATCAAACTTATACATCATACACATCTGATTAGGCAGATGAACCTCTTACATAGTTTAATCAACCCACTGTAGCATTTATGCCTTTTGGGGGAAGTCATATAGGCCCCTACCGAGTACTGCATGGTTTTGTTAACTGATTATCTAAAAAAAAAAAAGAAGCTTTATCCTGTTGTTTATCTGTGATGAAAGAAACTCTCCAGTTATTCCTTATCTATAGGGGCCAACATTTAGGATGCAGGCTGTATTGAACTATGAATTTGATCAGCAGACGAATAGTGAAATTAGTTGGGCTATACATGTAGATGTTGGTTATTGACATTCAATACATGCAAGCTGTGGAGTAGCCAATATCTGGAGTTGAAACTGAATTGAAGAGACGTCATCAGAGATGAATGACATAGTGAATCTGGTTGAATCTATAACCAACCATATTGATCAGTTAGATCTGACAGCAACCTCTAAGCTGCTGTCCTAAACTGAGAGGAGGACGGAGACGGCAGAGGAAATTCCAAAGAAACTGCTGATTAAAAGCTAATCTTGTATTGCCTTTACAGGGACCAGTAGCAGTAACAGATTCATTAAGTAGTTAACATAAGAGGCCAAAAATGTAAAATTATCACACTCAACACAAAATGCAATTTGAATGGCACATCTGGTGAGATTTGAGATAGCCGAGATTAAGTGAGCCGAGACATTCAAACCAATCATTGCAATGAATTCTTTCTGAATCACTACATGCTTACTTTAATGGCTGCATAACAACCTATTAGATTTGTATTTTTCAATGATGGGCAGTGCTTGGTGAAAGCTTCCTGTGCTCACTGAGCCATTGAGCAATAGAAATTAGAAAGCCACTTTCTTGTGGTATTTTGCATTGTTAGATTATCACACTTTGTCTATTGCATTATGTTTTGTACCATGGACTTCTGTCCTGCATTGTTTTGTTGCCCTATACATGCAGTATTTGTCTGTCTGTGTTCCTATTCTTTGCTGTAACTTTTAATAGTTATCAAATTTTTTTCAAATTTGCTGTGAATGATTATCATATAAATACGCCACTTCACTTTGATTTTTTTTCTTTTTCAACCCATAACTTATTTGCAGACTGTAATCTGATTGGTCTACATGTATTTTCTGCTTCCTATTCCACGCTTTTTTTTTTTTTGAAGAGTGATCAAATCATATTCAAATTTGATGTCAGTGCTCATCATATCAATATGCTTCAAATTCGACTTCCATCGCAGTCAGTCAAAAACTCATGCGCTTATTACAATCTGATTGGTCAACGGTTTTGGTCCATTCATACTCCTAGTCTCTGCTCTAACTTTTGAAAAAGTTATGGGATTGTATTCAAATTTGCTGTGAATGCTGATTATTTGAATAAGCTGCTCAAGTTCCACTTTCATATTTTTAAGTGGTTTTAGTTTTTTAAAGTGGCATAGTATCATATTCAGATTTGCTGTAAAGCTGATTATACCAGAACACCAACATCAATGTCTGTACTCCCTGTCTGTCCATCCATCCACCCATAAGACCGTCTGTCCTTATTCATAAACATTTTCTAACAAAGTAATCGGATTATGTTCAAATTTGTTGTGAATAATCATGGTAAATGCTCATGGTATTAATAAGCTGCTAAAGTTTGACGTCTTGTGCCTGCAACTTATCTGCAAACAAGCAAGCGTCAACAGATTGATATCTTAATTTTGAAGAATTTGTGCTGCTTCAGTTTTTTAGTGAAAAACTGTGATGATGGAAAATCTAGCTGATCCGTCTGTTAGACAGTTTAATCCTAGGCACACCCACTCCTCACCTGTTTGTTGTTAATTAGTCTCCTCACTTGTGCTGATCACTCGAGTTAGGTCCCAGTCTGATCTAACTGACATCTGCTTACTCCATAACCCATAAACTATATGATTCCGGAGGATAACAGCAGATACAGTTTTATTGCCGCCATATGGCCACCACCTTATATAAACAAGTTAATTACTGATTTACATAGACAGTGATTTATAGCACCCATAACTATATTTTCATCTCTTTTAGTTATATTTAAGTCATGAAAGCATTTGGTAATCTGTACATGAAGTAACTGAGTTATTGAATATTAACCAAGACTGATTGTAATTTAAGTAAGATAGTGTAGTTTATTGACTGATTACTAGGATGGCTTAGAATGTATTTGGCCTATTAACTTTCTTGCATGTTTGCATATATGCATGCTTTAATACCCATTTATTTTTGTATTCTACAGCAGTTCCAAATTTCCAGGGAGCTTTATTTTTAATGATTTTTTTCTACCCCCTGACAATTGACATTATTTCTTTGGAATGACATAGCAAGTATATTGAATGCAGGAGTTTGATGGTGGAGGCATGCAACATTTTCTTTGTCTGTACATTTATTAATATATGTGCAGGAATTTGATCCCTGGTGGGGGCATGCACAATTTTCTTTGCCTGTACATTTATTAAACATATACGTGCAGGAATTTTTTCGCTAGTCCGAATTTGTTTGTATTAGAATTTCTATTAGATATAAATATTTTCTTTCTCTGCATTTATAAAAAATATATATAAACTGCAATATTATCCACTCGTTGGGCTACAGTTTATCATCATAAAGGATGGTACTTCGTTACTGTGAGACCACATGGGTTTACCCCTGTCAAGACGACTACACCGTTATTGAAATAACCTCGGTCATATTTGAGCTTGATGTACACTGGTGATCTTTGAGCTTCATGGTAATTTGAAACTGATTATTCTGGTATCTGTATGACACTGCTATTGTGCCTTATTTGCACTTGTTAGCCACGATTTTTATCCTGGACATCTTCTCTCCTGTATCTTGTCACTGTTTCTTGCCATTGTGTCAAAGGTATTTTTCCAGCACCCATTGGGCTGGTAATTGCTAAACCTAGTATGAGTGAAATCACCTTAAGCGCGGTGTGAAACACCAATCAAACATACTAACAAGTTAACCCCATCCTGCTACTCCATGTTAATACCATGAAACAATCTGTATTTAGTTATGGCATCTGAAATGCTGTAATCCACTGCAAAACCCTTGTACGATCTATAAGCCTATGCTAATATTGTGATCTTTGGAAGCAGTTAGCACTTAAATGCTTCTGACCAATCAGAATCGTAGGCCTACTTACTGCAGCCAGTATCGTCATCTTTTCACATCATCATAGATTCGAAGTTGTCTTGGGAGTTAAATGGTGTCCAGAGAAACACAAGACCTATATCTTATGAACTCTCTGTGGAGATGCTTCACTTGTGTTTACCTACATATCATCTTACTTTACAAGTCTCTCCTGAAGGCAAGTTGACTCCAGATAGTCAACAAACAGCTAGCAATCTCCCAATTGATTAGCCTGAAAGGATATCGCACTCACAAGCTCTAGCCTTTGCCATTTGGTCCTAGTACATTGCCTTTTAACAACTTTAGGATACCTCAGCTACTAGATCTGGACTAAGTGTTCCAGACAGACAATTCCGCTCACATCTAATCAGATTTATAACGAGAACAAAATGCTGCTCAATGATTCTATTGATCGTGTCTTATAGCTTATATTGGTTTGAATGTCTTTTCGCGTTCCTGATAAATTGTCAATTCCAGTGTTCGTGAGCTGTTTGCCAACCCAGATAGTATTTGTTGGCATTTTTGTACTTGGCAGTAATGATGAATGCATGTTTACTGAAAAATCTTTTTGTGTTTTGTGATACCTGGTATTGCTAAGGTTGATAGTGAATGATCAATGGACTAGAGAGAAGCTGTCTGTCACACTTGCTTTGATCTAACACTAACATGTTTGGGTAAAACAACTTGAGGAATGAGGAAATTTACTTTGGTGTGAGAGCACAATATGTTGTTTCTGAACAGATTGCTTTTTAGTTAAGGTAAGTAGGCTTACATATGTACAAGGGATTTTTGTCACAATTTTGTAAATGTAAAATGGACACACTGTTTTACACTGTCTGTGTCTATGTGTGCCTTTTTGTCACTAAAAAACTAGGTAAGCCTACATGTATTTAAAAAAAATGACAATCAAAGAGACATGGTTGCTCAAAATGGTGTATTGCTTCATTTATAGAATTACAGAAGTTTCACTTATTATTCTCAATGAGCAGAATTTAGAAGCTTTTTGTTTCCACACCCAACTTTTTAGACTACATGTAAGTGGAGTTAAAAAGTAACTACGAGTATTAATTTTAAGCATGCAAAAAAGTTATGGGTCGTAAATGATGAAAGTCAAACTTCTTTTAAAAGCATATTGACATGATGGACATTCAAAGACAATTTGAATATAATTTAATCTTTCTTAAAAATGTTAAGAGCAGGAATAGAAAAGTGAATGATCAACCAATCAGTTCTGCAATTAAGTAAATTAAGCGCTGTCCGTGATGAAAGTGAAACGACATGTAGAGTGGCATATTCATATGATACACTAACAGCAAATTTGAATAAAATCTGAACACTCTTTCAAATAAAGTTAACACTGACAAGAAAGTAGACTGTCACATTTTTGCGGTCCTGTTTAATGAAATATTAATGATCTTAAAGAGACACGGTCATCCCAAATGACCTAACATATTCAGATTGCTACGATTTCGCATAGTATTAACTTTTGTTCATAAATTAAAACAATAAGCTAAAAATAAAATAAATATTCATTGTGTAGGACCTACTTAATTTGTATGGGCCAAGATAAATCATGCTAACATTTAAAGGGGTAGTGCCATCTGAAACACATGTACATCTAGTTTGTTAGAGTGTCATTTTTGGGTACTCAATTTGCTCAACTCAAAAAACATTCTGCTGTATCACTTTTCGGCGACAGTTAATGGTGACCAAATAACATCGCTACGGTAATTAGGTGTTATTATATACTAATCAACCGTGAGAATAACAGCGGAATTTTGCTGATACAACTCACAAGCCTTCGATTCTTATGATAAGGTACATAATATATTGCTCAAAAGCCTTGTTATATGGCAGTTGCAATGCAGCCTCTTCATTATAATTTATTGGAAGAATATTTTAATTCAAATGCTATGGGTTGTGAATTGTGATTGTTTTATATTTACCACAGTAACAATCTAACAATGTATAGGATAAGGGAAAATCTTGCCAACCATGTTTTATCCATAGATAAATGCTGAGGAAATTCTAGCAGCCTTTATTTGCCATCTTAACAACTTTGGACCAGAATAGATAGTTTCTGTTAACATTTTATAGAGGATTGTTATTCATGAATGTTGAAATTATATTAAATGATATTGAAAACTCTCACACCTTCCAATATGATAGACTTGGAATTTGATAATCATTCCATTCGGCTATTCACAGCTGCAAACTTAGGGTCATGGGACAGAACAAAGACTGTCATCCACTTTATACATTTACATCTAATTTCATACATACAATTGCTAATGAATTACAGAAAGAGCTGTTCGTTTTAGCTTCTCTGAATTTGATCTGTAATTGTGGCTGTCAGCTTTATACTTGCCAATTTAACCAAAAATAGTTTCTGTACAAATCAGTTAAACTGCATGTGTCTGCACTGAAATCATAGTGATCAGGTTAAATAGACAGAAATCACTGCCTTAAATTGACCAAAGGGTTGAAGCCTTCCAAGTGATATCTTAGATACACTGATGTATCTACACTAATCTTGTTATGTGGTAGTGATAAGCAACACAAATTAGTTTAACAGGCAATATGGGATCGTTTGATCAGATATGTCACAGGTAAATGGAACTTAAGAGATAGAGCTACATGTACATGTAGATCTGCAAATTGAAGACCTAGCTCGCAGCCCACCCAGCGCAGTCTGGTGTATGTGTACACCGTATTCATGTATTCATGCCATTGAAAACAAACGGAAATTAAAACTCTATGCACTGCTGAAATACAAAAATACATAAATTGTTCCTAAAATAATACTAAAAAAGAATTTTCTTACACCTAATCTTCTTCTAGGGTAAAGGTATGTCTGAAAATGATACAAGAGAACTGATTTATACATGTAAGGTGATTACGTGCAATGGCAGATAAACAAATGACACCACAAATGGTCTTATTAAATCATGGTAATTTATCATTGCTGTTATTAGTGTAAAGATTCATTGATTGTAATAAATCATTTCATCATTTATAAATTGTATAAATCAATTGTTGTCAATTTGTATTTATTCATTAATTGGTGTTTATACCCCTGCATGATTTGTTTTATTTAACAGCTTTCATATTGACATGATGTTATTCATGTACATTTCTTGTCAATTCTTTCTAGGCAATTCTTGACAAATGTGACAATCTGTGTATCAAAAAGTACTGTAGGCCTATGTATCAAACTCAAATTGCTAATCATGTAACATTCTTGAAAATTCTTGTCAGTCTGTCCGTCCATCCGTCTCCATTCTAACACCTGTCCTATTTTGAGCTGCATCTCTAAAAGCACTCAATGTATCAAGCTGAATTTTGATATATTTAATAGCTGGCATATTGCCCATGTAAACTGTCTGTGTCAAATTTGTCAGTTTGTCTGTCTGTTTGCATTTCAATTGATATCTCTATCCTATCATATCCCGAAATATTTATTAAATACCACTTTTGCACTTGTTTTCATTTGTTCTGCAATTTTGTTTCTGAATATTTTAAAAGTGCTTTCAAAGTGACCAATACATTTAATTACAAATGAATCGATTGCTTACATTTATTTTTGATTTGAAACCCTTGCTTTTTTCTACCATTCTGTTTAACTCTTTTATACTTCTATATAGGTGAAACATCAGAATTCCCTTCTCTCAAAAGCGGCATATTTCACTGTCCTTGAATAGCCACTTTTTCTAATTACATTTTATATTATTATTGTTTTTTTATCACCCTTGAGATTTTTCATCTCCAGGTTTGTACAGGAATTTGACCCCTGGTGAATTGACCAATCAAAATGTTAGGAGTTTATGATTTTGCTCTTTTGAATTATTTAAATGATATTCCGCTCAATGCTGTGTGGATCATATGTGGTTATCACATTCAATATCTTCATGTTTATTAATGTTATTCAAACCTTCATAGTATTACTTTCCTCTATTTATTTAATTTTTTAACATAAAATCAGTTTTCAGATCTTTATAAACACGCATTTTTTTTGTTAACAAGGTTTTATTTTTCCTGTCGTTGTGGTTTGGGAAGCCTGGCCACGAATCCCAGTTATCTTCAGGTTTGATTAGTTTTTTTCACCCTGAAACTATTCTAAATTCTTCTCAACTACTGACAGTGAATTTCCATCTGTCATTTTAATGGCTTCAACAGGCAACTTTCCACAAATTGCGTTACAAATTGTCCAAGGTTTTTTTTCTTCTTCTTAAACCGTATTCGACATTTGAACAAGTGCTTGCCAGCAAGATTCAGTAACCAGCTTGTCTCATCTGGTAAAAAGGTAGAACATTGTTAACGGTGTTGGTGTTATTAGTCGACAAATAGGGAAAGCTGCAGATTTATGATTTACTAGTCTGTTTGCCTGACTACATACCTGTCTTTTATTTAATACATTAATAAAGCTTGTCTTGTTTTAGGCTTCATTCCATTGTGGTAATGACAGGCATGCTATATCATTAAGAGTCTAAAGACGCTGGTTCTCTTAGTACAAATTGTCTGTGATGTGTTTGATTTGAGACTGCATTTACATTTCCTCGAAGGCAGCAAATCTGTTTCAACTTATAAGCTAGCTTATCTCTCT
>JAVFBY010339307.1:0-10043 GCA_034781015.1 Tonicella lineata
AACTGTTTATTTGTTCGATTGACTGCAGTTTTGCTCTGTACTTACAAATAATTCAGTTATATAAAGGCTTTTCAGCCCAAAAAATAGACGAAACCACTCAACATCACTGGCAACAAACAAAGACAAGACAAAACAGCCACACAATACAGAAAAGGAAACCACAACAACAACGGTTCTGATTCCCCTTAGCCCAAAACTACTGGGGCCAGTTTCACAAAGCAATCTTATCTTATGGTCAGCCTAAATACCATCATGAGTGTGACCAGAAGTAAAAGCATTGTGTTGCCTGCATGGTAATTACGTTCAACATACATGTAATTACCTGAAACCAATTTTTGAAAGCCTTGTACATATGTTGCAAATAAAAGTCCATAAAATACAAGTTGGCAAAATCAGACAGGCCAGAAAACCAAAAACTAACTGAAAACCTAAAACCAAAAGTTTTATGAAAAATAATTACCTTTGTTCCAGAAGAGATTTTTCTTCTGTAAATTTATGGTCCATGTAATTTTTTTCAGATTCATACTTCACAATCAGGTCCTGTTTTGCTTCAGCAAATTCATTCTGTAATTTTCTGTCCAGTTCAGCCAAGGCATCTTGATGTGTCGACTCCAGATCCTCTCGAAACTTCTCCTAAAACATTATTTAAGAAAAAATATTTTATTGTGTTCTTGCATGTTGTAACTTGTTAAAAATACATCCGTTTCAATATTTCGTAGACTGGCACATGTAATACTTTGGCAGACAGTGTGTCTATAACCCGAAAATACAGCTGCGCTTACCATTGGACATGAAGATCGAGCCGTTGCATAGATACGACCAATCTGGAGTGTTGATAATTTTATTCAAAAGAGCTGTATTTCAAGGTTATAGATGTGCTGTCTTAAATCACAATGCCAGTAGTAAAGGCATCATGTTGCCGTCATGGTAATTTCGTTCAACATAACCTGAAACCGATTCGTAAAACTGGCCACAGGGCATGAGTAGCCTCGTACAAATGTTACAAGTAGAAGTCCATAAAAGGGAAATCGGCAAAAGCAAACAGGCCAGAAAACCAAAAACTAAATAAAAACCTTAAACCAAAAATTTAATTTTTGTTTTCAATTTAAATTTTCAGTTGAATTGAAAAACAATTACAAGCTGTAGAGTAGCTTCTACTAAATACCTTGGCTACAAGAAGTCTGGTAGCAAAACACTGATTCTCTATGAATTCAAACAAACAGCCACTATAGTACTAGACAATAGCAGTGGACAGGACTATGGAGGGAATATTACAAATTGAAGCGTGGATACCATAAATATTGCTTGAGCAACAGTTGGAAGGGATAACCCACGAGACGTGTAGCAGAGTGTGTTATATCATAAATGTATGACATTTTAAATTAATAAAGTTGTGGTTCTCTGTTGGTTTGTTTGAATGGTATTCAACCTCATACTCAAGGGTATTTCACTCATGTGACTATGGATTCTCCACTTCTTACTATGTACGACTTAATATGGGAAATAAAAAAAGAGAGAAAACCTTGGAAAACCCACACTGGAGATAACTGAAGTCACGTTCTGTGACTTTTTCTTATACCTTTATAGCAGGGCCACTGGGCGGCTTTAACCTGTGCCGTACATCAAAGGAGAATCAGCAGTCAGATACTCTGGTACTCTCTTGGAAAACAGCCTCCGTATAAGACAGGGCTCATTTATGGTTCATGCTTACATTCATAGACATCGCAAGTCGCATTATAGATTTTACAAACTTTATTATTATTTTAATACGGTTATACTTACTTCGGGACATGCTAGAAAAATAAAGAAAACCTGTTTAAATTCGATTCAGTCTATTTTTGGCCGAAATTCTGCGATATAGCTTCTTTAAAGATTCATTTGTCAGAGCCGAGGGACTATTTAATGTCACAGAAAGGAATGTGTTCATGATTCGGTTTTGTATTGAACTTTGTCATGCATTTGTCCTAACTATCAAATTGAAGGCAACATGCAAAAAAGTAGTTCGGGCAGGGTCACAGGTCAGAGTGAAATTCAAAAAGGGTTATCTCACTGCAGTGAAATATCACTTTTCTCACTAAAGCAAATCCTGATTTTACACACATATATCGCTCAATCGACGTCCTCTATAGCTCGGTCAGTAGAGTGTTGACACTGTTAGCCAAGATCCTGGGTTCAATCCCCAGTGGAGGCATGTACAATTTTCTTTCTCTGCATTTATAAAACTATATATATTTGATTTAACACCGTTGTATGTTGCTTTGTTTGTTTACTTGGACTAATTCAAAGCGTTATTTCACGGAAGTGAAATATCTTTTTTATGGGTGAACTAAATCCTGATATTTCACCTATATGATATTAATAATAAAAAACATTTATCACAATAACGATAAGAGTGAATAAACACAAGAAGGATCAGCGACAGTCAAACTGCACCTTTTCTCTAGCAAATGATCGGAGAAGCTGTTCTTTCTCCTGGTCATGTCGTTCTTCAATCTCCACAATTTCCATTTTGAAAATCTGTTCAACATCTTTTCTTTCTTCCTCAGAATTTTTCTTCATTAGTTCCAATTCATGTACTAACTCCAGTAACTTTGCTTCAGCTTTTGCTGCAATAGAGAAAAAATATCTACAATTAAATAATGTAATTCCTACATGTACAGACCTACATGTACATTTACAAATGTAGATGACTAAAATTTGCAATTTTTGACAGGCATACAGACAATTAACATCCCTGTAAAATATCTGTTTGTTTAATTTGGAATTTATGCCTTGCTTTATGTTAATTAATCATGTGCAAGCCCAATAAAGTGAAGTTTGATTGGTAGTTAAGGTTGAACTCAAGGGTATTTGGCTTATATGACCAAGGATTCTCCACTTTCTTGCTAAACTACCTCTGCAATAGCTGAAATCACTAAATGTGACTCCCTCATAAACCGAGGCCAAAGAAGTGAAGAAAATCACCCTTGACGTTAAGGGCAACAAATAATGACAAGATACAAGTGTAGCACAGGAGGCGGTTGCTCAAAGGTGTGTCACGTGACAATATAAAACATGGCGCAAACAGTCAGAGTATGCAAATATACAACACATGATTTCACAACAAATCAGCTATATGTATGTACATGTACATGTATGTATTGCGCATGAGCTCAGAGCGCACTAGAGTACATAAAGCTCGGACAAAAAACTTCCACTAAAAAGACAATCTGCTTATCAAAACTACAACTGTGCACATTGAAGGCAACAAAACACAACAACTAGGCTTTGTGTTGCAACAGGAGGCTCCTGTCAACCAGCCTGGTTTACGATGAGAGAGGATAGTAAAAATATTGATAATCATACCTTTTTCATCTGGAGACATGGATACTGGAGCTTCATCTGCAGATTCCTCACTCGTCAAATACTCTGCAAACACAGAATGGTACATATCTAACTCAAGTTTACTCATTTACCCAGCTGCACAGTGTTTCATGGCGTACTGAAAACTATATAAAGGCGAAAAAAATAAAATCAAACTTTATAATACTGAAAAGAATTTACTACTTACAATCTACAATTTACTTCTATTACTTTGAAAAAAAAAACCATGCATGTCACATAATACACTTATAGAGGCTGTAGCTATACCGCAGAATTTTGAGCAAAAATCAACTGAAATGAATTAAACCCGGTTACCTATATTTTTCTAGTATGAGCCAAAGCATAACTTTTCAGAAAATATCACCATCATGGTTTTCAGTATTAAAATAATAATAAAGTTTGCAGAATCTATAATGTGGCTCGCATTACGGGTTTTAATGTATGCACAAAGGTTAATGATCATTGCCTTTATACGGAGGGGATTTCATGAATTGGGTAACTCAAACGACATGCTGTTTACAACTTGTCAAGCGCTTCAGCTGATCGAACGTCACATGATTACTGGGCCACCTCACTGACCTAAAATATGCCAGTGGCTCGCCTTGGCGTTGAATATTCACGTGGAAGTCAGCCACGAAAAGTCATTTGTTCATATATAAAAAAAACGTCAAATAAACTTTTTTTTTAACTTTTTTTTCTCACAACTAGTGTGAATCATTTTTATGAACATGAAACTATGACAAAGAGACATTCGAAATTCTCCAGTATAGCCTCTTCAACAAATTACCATGAAGCATCTTTAGAAAGATCTAAAAAAAAAATGACTTATAACAATTAACGTAACAGAGACGTCAGCAAAGTTGTAGGAAAACTTCACAATGCATTTGAATACTTCATGTGACTAACAATATTTCCACACTAAAGGGTAGCATTTTTTGCAAACTGCTCTATTATTTTACACTAATTTATATTTTTTTGTTTTCTACCCCTTTCAACTTATGACTCATATTTAGGTACCAAGGGAAATGGTAGTGGAAACCATACAGATCAAACTTCTGTATGTAAAAAAATATATACATGTATTAAGTCATTGGCAACTTTCGATTATTAAAACATTTAAAGCAAAGAAGAGGTCGATAAGACTTTATATGTGATTTTGGTAAGAAAAACATTGGAACAGTCACGCATTCAATTCGGAAAAAAGTATTATGATAGAAAGGCTATTTTAAAAGAAAATTTGTCTCCGTGCCCCATACTCTTTTATGACTTAATTTCATTTATTATGTAAGTTACAAATAAACCTCCTGTCGATTGGTTTATTCATGGTCACATGGTTATTACGCATCACAGTATGAAGGATTACATTTCACACAGAATGAGTCTGTTTTCAGCTGCCAAGATTTATTGGATTCACCTGATTTCTGTGGAAAAATCCAGTGTCTATTGCACTTTAAAAGGTTCACAGAAACATTACATTATAAGTATAAACATCAAGGGTGGACTAAAATTGGTATGTGTTGTTAACTTTAAACTACATGTACTAGTAATATATAATAATTATACCTGTGGAATGTTGACGACGTCGCTTGTTGCCAGGCGACGAAGTGGGGCTATTAGATAATTGTCCACCATGGAAAGATGTTCGTCGAACAGTTAACAAATCCTGTTTTAATCTTTCTAATTCTGCTGTTAATTCATCAACTTTATCGGTCAGAACCTTAATAAAACATATTTACAAAAGGTTGTCATAAATTAAATATATGTTTGATCATATGTACATTTATTATAATGCACTCAACTATGGCAACAGTTAAGTTTTTCAAAGCAACAATATTACAAATTAATTGTTTTCTTCATATTCTTTGGCTTTTTATAAAGTATATTGTATTCATTTGTTTGGTTGCTTCACATTCTGTGACAAAAACGTTTTTTCTTTAATTATCTGAAATACTAACTAACAAGGTCATTCAAGTCTGAGCATACATTTAACACATATTGTCAAGTTATTACTGTGGCTGAATCTCCAAATCACCAAGAGTAAACGCCAGCCATCAACACCCCTTAGCTGAATCACCAAATCACCAAGAGTAAACGCCAGCAATCGACACCCCTTGGCTGAATCACCAAATCACCCAGAGTAAACGCCAGCCATCAACACCCCTTACACATCAATCCAATTGTACACATTTTTTTCTAATGAAAGAACATTTTAAGATAAATATTACGGTTGTGTTTATTTTTACCTTGTTTTCTGATTGTAACTCTTGCACTTTTCTTTGAGAAAAACCTTGGGTATCATCAGGATATTGTCCATCTAAAAACTGAAAGAAAATATACCATTATAAATGAGATTGGTAAGTATACAGGTGTATATATATATAAATCATTAGTAAAGGATTAAAGTAGGACAGACCATACTGATGGCTGCTTTATATGTTTGCCCCCCCCCAAAAAGAAGCATTTCTGACGCCAAATTTTCAAAGTCTTCAAGATACCCAGATAAAATTTAAACAGAATATATTGGCATAATAAAATGAGTGCCCACCCAAGACTTTCATTTTGAAAATGTGACGACGCACCATATGATTTTACATGCTAGAACATGCTGGTCTGTGCAGGTAAAATGGCAGCTGGGCACTTTTTCACGATATTGCCAATATATATATGTACACTAGCAAAAGCCTACTGTCTTGCATAAAATTTGCACCCTAAAATCTGCAATATTATAATAAAGCTCTCTAACGGAAATGACTCGTGGCTAAAACGTGCCATTTGTGACATTAAATCACAACACAGACTCGCTTTAGCAGGAAATTTTACCCAAAAGTCATTTTGGTAAGAGAACACTATTGGTTTGGTGTTTTTGTCATACCAAAAGTCTTTAATAAAATCGTTGGCAACTATTGTATCATGCCAACTGACTGGCTGGTCCGGTGCAACATATAGGCCTATGACTTGATCATGGACCATGACAGTCACAGCTACATGTTCAGGTTATACTGACACGTCTGCCAAGTCTTAATTTGGCACAATATAAAACCCTTGGTTAGGGAAGCTAAAAACAGCCCACCAACCTGAAAGGATCAAGAAAAGTTTCCATACATAAACAGTGATGCAAATTCCTAAAAGAAAAGAGTAAATTCTTACAGATTGATGAAGATCATTAGCCGCCTGAAGATCTCTCTTTAGTTGATTGTTTATCATCTCATTTTCATCAAGTTGATCCATCAAGTCATTTACATCTCCTTCCAATTTCTCATTTTCCTACAATAAACATGCACTGTAATACTTTAATATTTGAGACGTATTTGCTTAGTGTCATTTTCAACTGTAAAAGAAGACATGTACCAGATCATTAAAAGTGACATTAAAAGTGACAATTGCTCTGTGATAATTGGTTGGATGGCAATTGTTCCGATAACATTTGCTCTGAGTACAAATCCTGGGATAAAATTCGCTCCAACAGAAATTGTTTGAAATCAGTTGCTCCAGCATTAATTGTGAAGATGACAACTGACACTTTTAAAGCAAACGTAAAACATTAATCACAGAGCAATTGTCATCAGAGCAAATACCAGTAGATTAAAAAAAAATGACAGAAAGCACATCGTAGGAAATCATACATGTAAGACAATTTTATTCTGAAAGATACGTGTGTTTGCAGCAAATCTCTCAACTTTGACTTTATTGTTTCGTTAACGTTGTATTCAGGGGTGTTTAGCTTATATGGCGACAGATTCTCCACTTCTTACTCTGCATTACTTAATATGGTGGAAAAAGATTAAAGGAAACCTCGGAAAAACCACCGCCATAATAGCCGAAGTACCCTCCTGTGACTCCTTCATACACCTAAAGCAGGTACACTGGGCGGCTTGAACGCATGCAGTACATTGAAGAAGGAACAGCAGTCAGGTGGGCTAATAACTGAGCCACAGTGTCCAGATCATCACATCTTACAGACATGACAGAGGTACATAAATTCAGTAGATAATCAGTACATGTTACAAAAGAAACATTTACCTTTTGAGATCGAATCAAATTTTCCTTCACTCTAGCTTCTTCATGCTTTAATCCCTCAATCTTATCTTCCAGTTTTTGTTTCATGCGTGCTGATTGGTTGATTTGAGTCTCTCGCTCTTCCTCTAATAAGCCTTGTAACACCTTGATCTGTTCTTGATATTTCTGTTCAAGGTTTCTGAAAAAAAAAAAGCACAGGAATTTACTTTCTTTCATAAATTAAAATAAGGGTGCATGGGGTGAAAATTAGGAATCCCCCAGGTTGGCCTAAGCCCATTTTACAATCTATTTGGTTGCCTTGTCCTAACTATCTCTTCCATGTTAACTTCCAGGAAAACTCACTTGCCTTACTCAAAAATTGTGTTGTCCCGTGCCGTACATGTTGGTACGTGGATGTTTCTGGACCTGGGGTCACTTTCACGTAATATCATAAGACAAAAACTACCGTATAACATCTTAACTGCTATGATGTCACAATATACTTTCATTGCTGGACATCATAGTAGCAAAAATACTGTACGATATTTTTTGTAGTACGACATTTCGTAAAAGTGGCCCCTGTGTTAAGTCGGTGTTTATATATAAAGCTAGATGATACTTTGGTCATAAAATGCACCACCACATACATGTAGATTGACTGTATGTTTTGTTTTTAAAGGGTCTCTCAAGGGTGTTTTAAGTTTGGCCTAAAGAGCTTAATTGATAAATATACCATGATAAACTACCATTTAAAAAAAGGCCCATATTTTTCTGATTCTGGTATTAAAAGTGTCTTATGTAACATTCTACTTATCCAACCTTCCCTGGGTGACGTCACTGGCTTAATATAATTTTTTTTAGGATTACAATCCTGTTGCAGCATCACTTGATTATTTAAGCCTTCATATTTCCATAACTAATGCGATGAAACAATTTGAAAATCGTACACCTTTATAAGACAATTTGGCGGTATAGACCATTTGGGAGAACCTTTAACATTATAATCTAGGATATTTCACTTAGAGGACAGCATGTCAGCCAAATGAGTGGAGGAAACCACCCTTGGTGTAAAAAGCAAGATCAAAGCTAAGACAAGGACAGGAGAAAAAAAACATGGCATTAAAACAAATCAGCGTTCTTTATGGTCTAGATTACATCTAACTCTGAAAGACAAGTTTCCAATGGACTATAAACTCCAGCTGTCATGGGCAAGTTATATCCAGAGAAGCCATCAACCACTAACAAATATGTAGTAATTGACAAGATATAGAACTAACCCTGCTTAATTACCTGGGTCCGATTCCACAAAGTCAAAATACTCAACTTAATTTTGTTGAAAACAGTGTGCAAAATAACAAAGAAATATAATATGAATATATACTTGGTGACATAGCGACATCAAATCCCAAATATTAAAAGTCAAAATTCAAAAATAGCTGATTAAGGTCGATTTAATGATTTTGAATTAAGTATAAAACAGCTTTGTGGTATCGGCCCCTGTAACACACTGCCAAAAGAGTAAACATTTGTATATTTTATTATTATTAATTTAAATCCATTAATTAAAACAATGATTAACTTTTTGATGCGATTCTGAGAATAGAAATATTACTGCTAAAAATCTTAACTAGGGGTCTAATATAAAGAAGAGGGCAAAACTTCAAAAACGTACACAATTTTAGACTCCATTGATTGTTCTAGTCTTGTCTGTCTTTCGTCTGCCTCTTTAACCAACATCTCATTCCGGGAATTGGCAGATGCTAAATCTTGTCGAAACTTTTTCTTTTCTGCATTCGTTTGTTCAACAAGCAATCTGTAGTACAAGTTGAATAAATAATGTAGATAAAAAGGAAACTAACAAAGTTAATCAATATTCTCAGTTATTTCCTACATTCAGTATACTTTTGTGAAAAAATATTATTATAATAATTGCTTTTGTTTGGGGTTAAACACCATATGCAAATATATATATAGAACTATTAATATGACAACTGGAATCAGTGTTCAATACCACTCAGGTAATGTTATGATGCTACATTGTACACTGTAGAAGTGACTTTCCTCAAGCACTTATTGACTAATTGGTGTGAACACTATTCTCGGGGCTATTTCGTGTATTATATATTGAGAGTGTGCCAGCCAAATGGGTGTAGGAATCTAAATGGAAACCACCCTTCATGTCGGACAATTTGAGAGAACGGACAGGTTAAAAATAAAAATTATAAAATTGGCTTCTTGAATCTCTAGTTCTGAGAGCAAAAAAGCACAGAAATCTCACCTATTCAACTGTCCAAAGTGTGAAAAAAAATACCTTTTATATTTTGAAGTCTGAAGTAATGGATTGACCGACAACCTACTGATTTTAAAGCCAGCAAAAACAGACAGATAAGCACAAGTGTATACCTTGTGTGTTGAAGTTCTTGTTGATAGGAGATGAAAGCAGCTTGAAACGTGGAGTTCTGATCAGCCGAGCCAGCAATCTCCTGTGTTAGGAGGAAGGAAAGTTCTGGCAAACTGATCTTGCTTTGTGAACTAAAACCAAGACTCTACAGAAGGAAAAAAGACACATTTATTATTGTTTGTTTGTTTGTTTGATTGGTGTTTAATGTCGTACTCAGGGGTATTTCACCTATATGACGACGGATTATCCACTTCTTAGACAATCCTACTTGATATGGTGGAAA
>JAVFBY010339418.1:0-10042 GCA_034781015.1 Tonicella lineata
TAGGGCGATCTCGAAGGGCTTGATGGAATTCGCACTCTCACACATCCATATAGGTATAGCCTAACGATTTGACGTACATCTCATTCATGAAGGTCGTGGCACGGAGCTCCTCTGCAGATTTTTCACTCCTGGCATTATGCTGACCTCGTGCGTAGGTACATTGATGTCCATACCTGTAACAGCCTTTGAATTGGAAGACGGTTGGGCGGTCCCCCACCATAGCAAAGCCATCCACCGGTAAGCGACGATCTCCCACACATTTTTCTCTGTTGTTGGCTTGGTGACGAATGGTGATCCCTCGGGTATAGGCTTCCCACGCTAACCAATCGTCGGCGATGTGGGCGCTGGAGCACTGGAGGGTAAAGACAGCATTGTCCGTCTGGGTGGGTAACCTGCGAGCCTAATGGCCGGCTGGCATCTCGGAGGCTAGACAGAAGAAGTAGAAGGCGTTGGCATCAAAGCCCACGATCTTTTCACACGTCTTACCCCCTCGAATCTTGGTGGTTCCTGCTTCGTGATGACGGGTGAAGATAATGGAAGGACCGCCCACGATGTTTGTCTTTAAACAGGTATACATATCGGCATCTCGCTGCTCTCTCTGAGAAAAGTACTCGGGTAGGTATTGAAAGACGTAGCGTAGAGTCAGGCCTGGAATGCTAATACACTGCTTGAAGACACCGACGCCCAAGCCACGGTAAAATGTGGCCATTTTTGCTGCCGTTTCCATGAAGGGGTTGACGTCTAGGTTGTTACACCACACGAGGAAATCTTTTAAGGTCGTCATGCACTCTCGCTCCCACACCTGCTGTTGGACTGTGTAGTAGTCGAGGGACATCTCCGTGTGTTTAAATGTGTTGTTGAGGGCCATGTGTGGTGGTAGACATGTCTCGTCTAGTTGTGCTCAGCTGTCCCCGTAGGTGTAACAGAAGGCGCCCCTGACGAGACTACAGTCGTAGGCCTTGATCCACTTGTCGCGGCTGAAATTGGGGGCCAGGTAATTACAGACGTCTAGGAAGAGTAGCGTCTCTGTCGCCACAGCCATGTGAATCTGCTGTTTCTTAATAACGTACTTGAGGGCACCTTGGTGGGCTAGGTAAGTGTACATGTATCGCTTTACCATATTAAAGTCATATTTGCCAGCGTTGAAGCCGAGGACGGGAAGTTGACACAGGTATTTTAATAGCTTCACCTTCAAGACACTGGCATAAGGGGGTGGTTTAGGTTAAGGCTCTCCAGGTATCTCGAGGTATTGAGGTTGTTGATAGCCCGAGACGTTGGCGTTGACGCTCACACTCATGGGGATGTGCCGATCGATCCATTCCGTGTGACTGGTGGTGTTGTTGTCAGCCGTCCCCAAAGGTTCGAAAAAGACCTCGAAGTCAAAACAAGCCCGGTACGGGAAATAGCGATGCTCTGGTAGTATAGGAATTCCGGCCTCGATGAGCTCGTCTATGATGGTCAGTGAGTTGTGGTAGACTCCATCTGGGTACACTCTCTTGAGTGTGACGTCGCATATTTGTGGCGGTGTAAATTGAAGGACCGGTCAAAGCCTCGGTTGGACTGCCGGCACAGGTACTTATTGGCGTAGCGTTGCTTGTTTATGACATAGCTGAAACGTCTCTGAAATACATTTAAAGTCATGGTCTACCGTACATACAAAGGGTTCGACGGCGACATACAGCTCTATGATACATCTCACCCGACTCCTCCACTGCCATCAGCTCGCAGACCTGGATGTTGATGTTGTAAAGTTTTTCTAGAGCGTCGAGACGGGTGATGGGGATCCCACTGAAATGCTTGGCTTCTATTTCTTGGTGGACTAGGTATTGCTGAAAATACTCTTGAGCTGGAATGTCACAGGCTTTTGGTGAGGCGTTGTTTAGGCGGATGGCCAGGCATCTGAGAACCACAGATTGTCAGTGTAAAGACCATGGACGCCAAGGATCATACAATGGAGACCATTGTTGTTTAATAAATAGTCTGATAATAAGGTAGGTGGTTTACCGATCATGAGGTTGGGAATCTTCTTGTAAAGAAGCCAACATTTTTGGGTATCACGTTTCAGGTATCACGTCAGGATCCGGTGTTAGCTCCAAGGCGCCCATCACATATGGGGATGATGCTGGTGATGTTAGGATGGTCTGTGGTGGTGTGACCGGTCGTGGCTATACAGGTGGTGATGGTGTCGATGGGCTTTAGTCAGGTATCACTGGTCTTTGGTGTGGTGTCGCTGGCCGTGGTGGAATCACGGGCTGTGGTAAGTTGTAGTACTGGGGTGGTCCCCGTACTGTAGTAAAGGCGACACCTCGACGCGTCTCTGTTTAGCCGGAGGTTCCGACTGGGTCGTCTCCAATGCTGGACGCTTCACAGGGTCCGCTGGTGTAGCCCCGTAAACGAGGCGTTGATGGTCGAGTAAATCGCGTGCCCGCTTGGTGGTATACAGGCACAGGCTGTATAGATGCAGTCGTGGTTAGGTCGTGGCTCTCCTTCCGATGCCTAGTCTGCGGGTGCCTGGCTAAATTATAAGCTCGCTTGGCCTGGTAGGGGCACTCACTACATGCATATGTGGTCGTGTTTGAGTCGTGGCTCTCCCGCCGATGCCGGAGAAGGTGATGTTTTCACTGGAAAGTTTGGTTGCATTGGTCACAAGAAAACATGCTGAGAGGTTGGGTGAATAACTTCGAATAGGTAGATAGGCAGATGCTGTAAGGCGTGTGTCTGTAAGACAAGTGTAGACTGCTGGCCAAACACGCCGTTTTATAGGCGAGCTCGGTGAGTTGACTGGCTAAAAACCGGTTGAAGCCGTTTTTTAACGCAAATAATGGAATGTTTAGGTTGTTTTTCAAGTCATTTATGCAAATGATAGAACGTCCGATGGAATAGTGTGACGTCGTGACGGGCTGGTGTCGGGTTGAGAACAAAAAAAAATGATGCAATAGGTCCATTAGTACAGATGGGTCATACAGTACAGCGCTAAAACAACCGCGGTCTATAGCCAATACATAACACACAGTGCGGCCATCTATACATACAGCATTAAGTAAATGCTTAAATACAGCATCCAATATATTAATACATAATTGTATTGGTGTAGTGTGCACATAGATACACTGTCAGTGCAGAGTTGGACTGGCTTCCTAGGTCACAAAGTACTAGCAACGTGTCATATGTTTCTTCTAAGTGTTGGCTGTGACGTCAGAGACACTGCATCAGCTCATTTGGTCGCGTGCCTGGCTAGACTGGAACAACTGTTGCGACTCTTGTCTGTCTTCGAGTTCAAGTGCTAGCAAAGCATCATATGTTTATTTCTAAGTGTCGTCCCTGTGTTGAAGAGACCGTGTTGGTTCAGTGAGGGTTTTAATACTATAATACGTTGATCCACGTGCGTGATGGTTCAGTGAGGGTTTTTGAGGGTTTTAATACTATAATACGTAGGGTATACCTAAAACGTGCGTGCGCGAGGCGCGTGAGGGTTCAGGGAGGGTTTTGAGGGTTTTAATACTATAATATGTTGATCCTCGCGCTTGAGGGTTCAGTGAGTGTTTTTGAGGGTTTTAATACTATAATACGTTGATCCTCGCTCGTGAGGGTTCAGTAAGGGTTTTTGAGGGTTTTAATACTATAATACGCACGTGCGCGCTGCGCATGAAGGGCTATACCCACAACGGGATCGCTTTGAGGGCCCCTCTGCCACAACCTGGGCCTATTACATATAACGCATGTTACTCATTCTGGTCCTTATTTACTACTGACATGAAAAGTCCTTACTTGTCTGCTTGGACACAAAAAGGACAAAAAAGTGTCATCCCTTTTATTAAAAACTCACTGTCCACAATTTTATGCTAGTAAAAAAAGTATATCAAAATAATGTGTTCTAAAAGATGTTTTTGCGATTTTGAGTTTTTACGGTTTACTAAGTTTGTCAGGTTGTATGGACAAAAACATCTACTAAGGTCGTTTAAAGCAAAATTAAAAAAGCAAATGTAGAGATGTATATGAGTTCAAGGTGAATTCTACTAAATTCTATATTTGTGTTATTAATAGTTATTGCATTTCGTGAAATAAACCACGTGTAGCCTGTATTTTTCTCTATCGACAGGTGATCAATTTGCAATCATTTTAGAAATAATAGTCTTCAATAATGCATTTTATCAATGTTGATTGGTGTTGATTAATATTCTTTATTAAAATAGGCTTTGAAGAAACATTTTGAAGAAACACCTGTATCATCTATAAAGCCTCTGCCATAACACTTTATTACTGATTATATGATAGTTTATTTCATGCATATATGTTTATAGGCCTACTTTCGTGCAAGATAGCAATATACTTTCATCTAGCCCTTCTGTCTAGGTTTATTTAGTATTGAATGTTGATACCATTACTCTTTCACCTTTAAAGTGATTTAAAAAAAACAAACAAACAAGGAATATACACACAGATGAGATAATGGTTGTGTTAGAAATAAAGTTGAAGAATCACAGATACATAATATTACTTATTGCTTTCATAAGAATTTAGATATCAGTAATATCGAATAATCAAAATTGATGTAGCAATTTGGCAACAAATGCCGCTTTTGGATGTGTACTCGTGTCCCAAATGGCTACATTGTCCATTTAAACTTAGTTGTTGTGTTGAATAATGATGGTGCCTGTTTTTTTAATGTAGTATTTCCCCATTTGACTAAGCAGATACTTTGAAATAAAAACCTATACAAATTTAGTGGTATGTCTTTAAGTTAATTTGTTAATTTACCTTGGCTTTAATTTTGACCTGCCCTAACACAATAAACATGGCTTTCAAATTTCATGAAAATTCAATCATAATCATAGCTGCTAGAGTGATGACAAACACAACCCTGAAATGAAAACATCCTAGAGATTAATTTGCATATCTATGTCAAATCTCGCAACGTCGTAATATGGAGAAACGGATTGAATTAATAAACTTAGGTTTTCCCCCAAAAAAATTCCTGCTGGTTTTCTAAAAAAAAAGGCACATAAAGGGTTAATACATTCATGAAAGCGATGAATTTACTTTCATTTAGCCCATCTCACCACGGCTATTTTTCTAGATTCCACTGTAGGCTGTAATTTGTGCATAATTGGAAATTTTGTTTCTGAGGCTTTACGATTTTCAATTAAGTTTTAGGTAAATTAATTTGTTTTCTCCTTTTTCAGGATATCTTTTTCGACACATCTGAGGTTATTCACCCCTTCATTTGCTGACTGATCACATTTAACTCGAAAGATGTATTTTTCCAAGATGAGAATATAATAGAGAAGAGAGTCATTCGAATTTCGAATATGGCGACCATGGACACCCAGTTGACAGAATCGTCTGGAGCGGAATCATTGGGGGTCCTGTCACAGCTTGATGAAGATATAATATACTTTAGACAGGCCATGACAAAAGCTTGCTTAACAGGGGGAAGTATTGAGACAATATTTCAAGAAGAGAATTTTGCCTGGAACAATTTGGGATGGTGCTGGGATATGAAAGTTAAAAACGCCGAAAATCTCAGAGATTTTTTTGTGGCATTCGACAAGTCTATCAGAGTCGATCCAGATGATGAAGCAAATAAACCTATTTCGCTCGGCGTTCACGAAATAATTGAAAAACTAGGAAGAAGCATTGGAGAGTTGAATCCTCGTTTCAAGGGTCTCCTTGTGCAGATGGGAAGTAGTCATAATGGCACAAAAATAAATAAGCTAGATGAATTTGACTTTACCTATGAACTGGACATTGGTCGTTTGCTGATGGAACAGGGTCGTTTCAAACGTTTCGAATCAAGACAAGAACGCATTCGAATCTTCCTTGATGTCGATGGTCAACATGAGAGCTTCAATTTGTTTGAACTCCCAGAAGGTTACAGTCTCAAAACAATTTTATCCATGAATGGTTCAAAAGAGTACCTTCTGTATCGAGATCTAATTTCACAAGAGGGAGAAGAATATGTACTTAACACAGAGCACATGGCTTATGCTTTCTACAGTCTCATCCAGAGAGCTTTGTCGCAGCTTCATTTACCCGTTGGCTGGTCCCACGGAGGAGTGAATCGTCCGTTATTCAGTGGCGTCAGATTCAATCTACCGGCCTTTCTAATACAATTAGATTATATTGGCACCGAAAACCAAACACCTATCCATATGTCAGTTGATTTCGCCCCAGTTCTGCGAATTCCAACGGTTTCTAGTTACAGTAACGATGTTGTTAATGGATATTTGATACAAAATGGGTATGTCAGGTGTTCCTGGCTAAGACTTGAAGCTAGTCTTTCCAAGATAGCTTTCTATAGTCAGGCCGAGGAAATCTGGCTAGCTGAGTACGCGGTCAATTCCATCAGTAAATCTCTCATGCGAATTTGCAAAGGGGTGTCTCAATTAGCAAAGTTGAATTCACCAAAACTGTTGCCGAGGTATTTAGCAAAAAGTGTGGCTAAAACGCTAAAAGATATTAGAGAGGGAAAGGCCGAGAATGTGTCAGCCACACCTGTATTTCCATTAACGCTGCGATTGATTAATGAGTATAGCAGCCCACCCAGTGTCAATAATGACCCCGAGGTTGCCAACTACGACGATTTAGGTGAAGTAGGGAGTAACGAATTCTTATCGTCTTACATGTTCAAGCGGGCTGTTATGACGCTGATGGTATTAGACGAGAGTAATGGTAAATCTTGGACAGAAAACGACCTACCAGATCTGGTTGTTTCTGTCTTCATGGTCATCAATGATATTTTGATGTGGGAAAACCAGTCCATTGAAATTATGACCAATCCACGAGAGGTCGATTCCATGACGAGAAGTTATGATCTGTGTCCTCGGTTCGCTGAAATGTCAGAAGATGGTCTGTATGATGAGGTGGAACCCCCTACTCTCCTGGAACAGTTCTGTGTACCATTAGATGTGTATGAACATCAACTGACACCCACCAGGGATCCGGATGCAAACTGCGACAGCAATGACAACACAGAAGCAACATGTTCGAGAGCAAATGATTTATCTTCATCCATGTCTGACACAAAAGATTCAGTCAGCAAGAAAGCACAATCGAATGCTCTTGGATGGTCCAGCACCAATCCGCCACTGTATTTCACCCTGCTGAAATCTGTCATAAAACACGAAAAATGTAACCACCTTGTTAGTTTGCTTTCAAGGGGGAAATACACGGGAAACGCACTGTCTATTGGGATGGATCTACGGATTTCTCAAGTTTTTCAACTACTGGAATGCATTTCTGAGGGGAAGAAATCGGCGGAAATATCAGTCTGGCGTACTCCGGTAGATCCATCAGAAGACTTTAGTCACCATTGTTTAACCAAGGGAGAACTAAAAAAACTGCTTGATTAGGGTTAATAAGATTATACTACTGTTTCAAAAGTAAGTCATAAAACGTCTCATCTCACAATAATTCCATTCAATAATTGGGATCTCACGACTTACTCTTGAGATTTTCGTCTAAGAAATGGCGGAGAATAGTTTTAAAACATATATGTGTGTTTGTTAGTAAATAATTTAACGCGTGCATTTTGTATAGGTTTAAGTAGTTTAAATATTTATATATATTTTTTCTTTGTCTACATTTATCATCTACTTGACACCGATCTCTGGAATGAGATTGGAACGTTGTAACCATTGTACTAAACAGTTGTGATCCACATGGAAGTTATTCTTGTTAATCCGTTTATAAAATATAATCTGCAATTGGTTTTAAATAATTGTTTGTCTAAAGTGGAAGAGAAGGCTTAGAGGTTTAGATAAATAGAGGGTAACCAACGAGACTCCGTGTCTTATGATAAATATAACTGGAGTCTTTTAATTTAGCTTCGGGTTACATGCGGAGAATAGTTTTAAAACATATATGTGCGTTTGTTAGTAAATAATTTAACGTGTGCATTTTGTATAGGTTTAAGTAAATTGTGGTTCAAATATTTATATATATTTTTTCTTTGTCTACATTTATCATCTACTTGATAACGATCTCTGGAATGAGATTGGAACGTTGTAACCAATGTACTAAACAGTTGTGATCCACGTGGAAGTTATTCTTGTTAATCCCTTTATAAAATATAATCTGCAATTGGTTTTAAATAATTTTTTGTCTAAAGAGGAAGAGAAGGTTTTAGAGGTTTAGATAAATAGAGGTAAACCAACGAGACTCCGTGTCTTACGATAAATATTACTGGAGTCTTTTAATTTAGCTTCGGGTCAAAATTATTAGACTAGACTGATAGTCGTTATACACTGGGTCGTATACACTGGTTTGTATAACCAATTGACATTATTAAACGATAGCGACATGGTTGGAATGTCTTCTTGCAACAAAGTGTATAATTTTGTGAAGTCAACACTATTAATGACATCGAATATGTGTCTCTTTAGAATAACATCACTAGTGTATTGCGACACAATAATCAACGGCTTGGGAGTGGAATTATCAGGGGTGTAGCGTGACAAACTATGGAGGACCAAATTATCATTTAATCAGATTAAGAGATATCTCTAAATCGACAGAATTCTTAATATCAAAAAATGAATTCTTGATATCAAACAAATATCAAAAAATGAATTTTTGATATCAAAAAATGAATTTTTGATATCAAAAAATGAATTATCGATATCAATAAATCATTTTTTGATATCAATAAATCATTTTTTGATATTAAAAAATCTATTTTTGATATCAAAAAATCATTTTTGGATATCAAGAAATCATTTTTGAATATCAAGAATTCTGTCGATTTAGAGATATCTCTAATTAAATGACAATTTGGCCCCCCATACTCTAGTGCTCTGTAAACTAAGAGCAATGTGAAGCCGATTTTATATGGTATACATGTATATGGTCGATTGTTTACTTAAACGATAGTTTTATGCGATTAAAAAATAAACAATTCCGGTGGTATTTCGTTCATTTAAAAATAGGCATAAATCCACATGGACCAGAAGAAACATGAAAACGTTGCGACAAAAATAACGGGAAAATTGGAATCCATAGCCATTTGCATTATTATACCTGGTATTAACTGATGCATCCAATCCTTTTAACAGATATTATGTATACATAAAGTTACACCGTGGGAAATGAATGATATAGTCAAAGTAAATTTATTGGGTTGTCTGCATGGGATCAGTCTATCATATAGTCCAAACAAATTTAAAGTGTACATCAGCAGAGAAAAAAACGAACAAAATAAAACATATATAACTGCCGGCATAGTTTTGCTAAAATAATGGCGAACATTAGCTATAGCGTATTTAAATAAATTGAATTTTTCGGTTAAGGGAATTTCTGGAGAGGACAGTTTATAAAAACGTAAAATTAGCTGAGATGCGCCAATGATTTTTGGTAAGCGTTTTTAGAAGCATACAATTCATGTAATTTTATAGCCTTGTCGTCTGTAAATTTAAACTAATGAAGCCGCCATAAATTTAAAGTTTAATATATAAAAACAAGAAACACATATACAACTATATGCAAACAATATATGTAAGTGGCAAACTGATGGATACGGAAACAATATAGAAAAAGTGAACTCTTAATTTTCCCAAAAGCCCTAAACAAATGAAATCGCCATGCAAGTGTTGCTTTTTGTTCATTATTTTCATTGTCTGAATTTCGGCTATAATGTCATTTAGAAAACTGTCATTGTGGTGTTTAATATGGGATTGATTGTGTTGTGGTGACAGGGGAATATGTTCACACCTCCACTCTGCCGGAATACACCACTGACAAGAAGGAATTATACACGATTAGGGATGACTCCCGAGTCCTACTGGATAGGCCATCAGCAAACTAATCCAATTTCTACATTCTATATTCATCCAAACCACTTTTTCTTATGACATGATTGACAAGCTGCTGTCAGAACGAATTGCTCTTGTTGCTCATTAAGACCCTGGTAATTGGAGTCCAGAGAGTTATTGTGTGGGTTTTGTAATAGAGTACGTTGATGATTAAGGAGGCCGGGATCGACTAATAAGATTACTAGAACATATAACCAGCAATTCTCCGTCCCTGTATACTGCTCCAATATCAA
>JAVFBY010339529.1:0-10042 GCA_034781015.1 Tonicella lineata
TACTAAACATATTTTAAATTTTATTAAGTTCAAGAGCCAGCACTAAGGTTAAATTATAGGCACACGTGTTTTATGAACTATCGCTGTAAAACCGTCTTGGACTTTGCTATCTGCTAAGCATTGGAATTCACTGGTCGGACATCACATACTCAGTATTATAAAGATATGTGAAGTATTAAATCGAATAGAGATAGACTGAAATGATATTATTAGAAAACTATTTCAAAGTTAATATATGCGTGACTGGCAAATCCTAATACTACAATATATCGGTACCAGACTCAAAATGACCTATGACCAAGGTTACAAATCAAATGCCTCAACAAATAGAATTACAATTTTAAATATACTGGTCTGTCATTTGATCTATATTAGACGACGTATATATATCATAGTATGACTTCAAGGGCAAATAAAATTAAAGACGTTATCTGTATAACTGGTATTCACAGACCTATACTTTCTTGGAACTCAAAAGGGTCGATTAACGAGAAGATGACGTTTTTTGCATGGTATTAAAGCATTTTTACGCAATACGACCGTAAGTGACCTAAATCGCAGGGGATCATCAACTAAGCTGTAACTTATTTTGCTGAATTTTATTAACATAATATCCCGATTGAATGTAATACTTATACTTAAAAATTGTCTCTTCGGCTTACAATATCGAGTTATTATTTTTAAAACATGCGGCACCATAAACGAATCAAATAAACACATACGGGTACAGCAAACTATTACTAGTATTTATTTATTATCATTTCCGATAGATGAAGAATGCTATTATTTTGTATTTCATACAAGATGGAACCCATACATTTCAAAACTGTTAATGCATTGAATTTGTTATAATGGAACACCTGGTCAATGTTTACAGTAAAGATACGATACTATACTATATATACTGGTTAAACAATATTCATATACATTGCGAATCCGTTGCAACATATACTTGTGACTCTTTATATATGATATGGAGAAAATAAAAAACAAAACAATGCCAAAACAATGGATAGTAAATAGCTGATATTATTTAAGTTATTCGGATTTATTTATAAACAAAAAGAGAATTGAGCACTTTGTTTACGATGCTGACGACAGGACGATAAAGCTTTGGTTAAAACGAAAAATTGCAACATAAGGACATGACACATTCTGGTTAGATAGCAACGTATTTAGTGTCAAACCTTTTTGGTTTTGTTTTGTTATAGCACCAAGTATTAATTGAAGTGAATTACTTACGAATCACACACAATTATATTTACTCTTGCTTCAAAATTGCATGGCTTTTTACAGTATTCTGTCCTTTAAAAAAGGGTTAAATATGGATTTTTGGGCCCCCCCCTCATTCAATCTACGGACAGCTAATTAAACAGTCCGTATTGACGTGGCTCCAATAACTACCCTGGGTTATACGTCATTAATGCTCTGTCTTAAATAATGCACTTGGAGGAAGCTAACCTTGCTCCGACAAGTGAATTTATACTTAGAGAAATCTTTTAGTGTAGCCAGCGCCAGGCGCAAACGAAACCACGCAGTAACGACAAGAACCCAAGAGAGCGAAACGGAGAAGAAGGCGTTTTGTTATGGATCTAGACCAATAACACTGGTATTAATTTTGATGAAGCATGCTTTACATTAAGGAAACTTGCTACCGCCACCCACTGACCCATCCCAATTTGTCAAAACAACGTTACAACGCATAACTAGAGATAAACAATCATAATATGTATGGTCTCTTCAATATTTCAGTGTAGCCTATTATGTGTGATATATTATAGCCACTATCCGTGTTGTATAGTTGAATAATTCCTATTTGAGTAAAACACATAGCATACACGTTATCCTTGTACTGTGGTACTTTAGTTGAGTGGGTACTTAACACAACTTCAGGAGATAGCTGGACCGTTATCTATTATAATATACATCGATAGCTGATGATCTCTAGTAGCCTAAGTGTGTCGTTAGGCAGCGATATCGTGAATAACCGCTGAACCCAAAAAGACTCCCCATAAATTAAAACAGAATACTGCACGTTAATTTGAGGTGAATAGCCTGTTCCACCTGAGCTTTAGGGCAATTCAATAATTCTGTCTACTGGAATATAACTGTCCACGTATTTAATGATGGCAAGTATTATTGAACAGTGTTATTGAACAACGGATAACCCCACACAAAAGCACAGCTGCACGCCTACAAACAAATATCCACGGTTTACTCGTCATTGGACAATTTTAAACAGTGGCCTTCCGTGAACCACACAGTGCATGGCGTTATTGATCACCGTTTGCTATACGATGTCCTCACATCTACATTGCGACAATACAATAACGGGGAGTTAAAACAGATAAGATTTTAATCAGATTGGTTGGATGGTTGCCTAGACGGACCATCTTTATTCTTCGGCAGCTTGATTGTCTGTTTTTGTTGATTTCTTTACCTTCTTTGTCGGTTTGTTCGTTGTAGTTTTTATTTTGTCAAAATATTCCAGCTGTAGTTCGCAAACTACTAGACGGATTTCCACCAAACTAGGCGAAAGGGAACTGTGTGGGGTCAAGTTGTGCGTTGTGGATTAAGTATAAAAAGAAGTGTATTGACTAGAAGTAAGCAACTCCATATAGATAGGCTCACTTGCATTGGGGACAGAGTACTCTGTTATAACGTGTGATGTGACGTAGCACACAAGAAAATCGACTGGAACATTAGCTGACAGTCCGAAAGCAGTCCGCGGATTGTAGGCTTGCAAGACACAGTAAAGACGAGGATTTGAAGCCCAGTATTTCTCATTATGAACAAATTAACAGGCTGAAATCTGACGTCACTATTATTTGTCGGTCTCCAATGCATGGACATGACCTAAATGGGAGTTGCATACTTCTAATTAATAGGCTTCTGAACAGGTTCATTGGATTTATTGTTATATAACAATTTATTGTTTTGTTGCAGGTGAAATCGTGGTGCGAATCCAGTTTTTGGATATATTTATCTCTTATCGTTTTGTGTTGTCCACTCACTACAGTAACCGGTCGTCATCTCCACAGACGTCACCATAGAGGCAGAAATCATCGTCACAGCCACAGCAACTTTAAAATGCCGTCATTATTCGGCGAAGACGTCCCTGTGCCGATATCTTATCACTTAGTCATATCTGAAACGAAGCCGACGGAACCTCCATGGCGGTTATTGCAGAACGAATCAGCGTCAGAAAGCCAAGATACCCTTAGATCTGATCGCCGTTTACATAATCACAGGACTAAACGGTCACTGCCGTATGAAATGGCTTGTGAAGATATCGGGGAATGGGTAGCTCTAACCCGCTCCAAGGACTTATACGATATCGATGTAGAGGTACTGCAAGGTATAAACGTAGGTGGTGTTCAAATGACGCAATATTTTTATGAAACACGATGCATACGAAACAATACCGCTTGTAAAGGCATTGACTCGGACGTTTTTGAATCATATTGTGAAAATAAGTACATTTGGACATATGGTTATGTGAGATGGAATCAGGATCAAGAGGGCTGGCGGCAGATTAGGATTACGGGGTCTTGTAACTGTGCTGTCAGGCCGAAAACTAGTGAGTCTCAACCCGGTGTTTCCTTCTTGGAGTTCATATAAGATGAATTGCTTTGGTACTTAGAATTGTTTTTGATTCGCAATTCCCTAGAGGATCCGATGTGATTTTATAGTTGTTGGGATGTCATACCTTTCCGGTGAGCTCCATGCAGCAATTGGTTCATATAGGCATACAAATAGAAATATGATATGAAAACACATGTCATTTCAACCTATAGACATGACACGCTGAAAGGATTTTTTCAAAATACCTCACAATACCGGAAGAGATTTATAAGGTTTATGTTAGGCGGGGCATTTTTTAAATCATGACCATGTATTCTTTGCCGAGTATCTTTAGATCTATCAAACAAAATATGGTGGAGATAAGGAATAACATGTTTACCAATTTACGTTTGAAATTGGATAAGTTGTATGATTATATTCACATGGCCAGTGTGTAAAATCGTGTATGAAATGACAACCATTTGCAATACGCTACTGTTGATGCAGTACGAGTCTTTACAGCTCTATAGTTTAAGTACAGATATGTCAATCTCAGCACATTTTTGTTTGGCAAGTAACTGCAAAACGAGCAGGTATACAAGCTTACCTATGGAACTTTCATGTAGGGTTTATATTATATTTATACGTATTGAAGGCAATATTATAATACTTGATCTACATTAGCCTTCACTTGACCTGCTGTGTGATATCTTAGAGGTATCATCTGTCAGCAGATACTTCAGAGCAGTAAATTTACACATTAGAACAGCTGACTGCTGGGGATGGAAGTTTAAGTATACCCTGCGACCCCTCGCCAGCTGATTGTTACATGCTTTATCATAATGCCCTACTTATACTGTATGGGTTGTCTTTTAATGTAATAGGCGTATGTATTTCAACATTACAGCGATCTCAAATCTGACATATGTGTTTAATATGTGACAGATAAAAAAAAAAATAATAAATTAAAATTTAAAAAAAAAATATATTGCTTTGATTTTTTTGCAGTATTTTTAAACATTTTATAATGCACTGACTCTATTCGTTACGATCTCTTCTTTATTTCTTTAAACATCATTACATATTGCACAGTTTTGCTTTCTAATCATTTATATGATGTGATCTGTAATTTAAACAGACACACGTCGTGGCTCAGTGGTTAGCCATCCTAACTTCGGTTTTATGTGGTTTCTCCCCGTTTTTACCTGCGGCGATGCGGCGAAGCCTAGCAGGTCTATGAGAGCTTGACGTTGTGGTGGTGGTGACGCTATTAAAAATCTAGTATTAAGAGACCTCCTAGAGAAAGGTTTTATTCGCCGCAGGTCTCTGAAGAGCTTTCCTTCGTGTTTTTCTTCAGATTAGGTGCACGATTGGCTATTTCCGCACTTTGTCGCGTTATACTTGACATCAACAAACACCCAACAACGCTTGTTAGAAGATACATATATTGTGTATTGACGTCACGTGGTGTTCTCCCATGAAGAAATGAAATGCCAATCGTGCACTTTAAAGGATTATGCGACAAATGTAGCCTATAACTACTTGCACTATATCATTGCAACTAAAGGACCGTTCAACCGGCAACATTTACACCGGATTAAGTGCCTAAGTGTCTCGAACCGGTTTAACTTTAAGCGTCTAAACGCACACCTGGGGCATTTAAACTGGATTATACTCCTCCCCCTTCATAATGTGGCTTCTAGCCTGTTGCAGCATTAACACTGGTTAAACATTGCCGTCTGAACGGACCTGGTTTAAATGCACCGGACCTCGTAAATAGTTTTACTTCGGGACTCGATATGACAAAAAAGCTTAATAGCCCAATTCACACAGGACAAAACGCCACAGTCACGCCACTCGCGGTCGAGAAATAGAACTATACTTATTATGCAAAACAACTAAATTTGAAGACGGAGAGCACGACTGTCGCTCAGTAACTTAGTAACATCTTTTTTCCCGAGTGCTGCGACTGTCGAGTCCTGTGTAAATTGAATTTATGGCGCATTCATACCGTGCAATTTGTAGTAGCGACCTTAGGGATGTGTCCATACTTAACGGCATGGTGATTGGTCGAGATTGTTATCCAGTTTTCTCGGCCAATAAAAAAGGCGAATATAAGGCGAATACTCCATATCCCTCGCCCATCTTAAAGTATTACCAAATATATGTTATACCTGTAAAACTTGTCGGGAACAAATAGCAAAAGTTCACCACTTGTTGATATATGTAGCAAGTTTCATAAAGATATCTCAAGCGGTTTTGTATATTTGTGCTCAGAAAAGGTCGCGCGGACGAACAGACGGACCTTAATTCACCTTACTTCCATATCAATTCCCAAAATAGCAAAAGGAAACAGTGAAACTATTCCTTGATATGTGTATCAAATGTTATAGATAAATGGCAAAGAGTTTTGCTGCTATACTCCGAAAACAAATGCTTATCTCAATTATGTATCAATCCAACTTGTTTCCATGGCAACTGGAGATAAAAAATATTTAAAAAAAAACGTAAATAGCAAAAGGCACCAGTTCAAAACTTGATTGATTTTATAGTTATGCCCCGGAAACAAAGTCGTAAACGGATGAACAGCCAACTTTGTTGGGGCGAGGGATAATAATGTGTCCCATTCAATGTTAGTTTGTTAAATCTAACGTGCTAAAAAAATAACCAGACCTGATTAAATCGTATTAAGTATACTAGAAGTCTACCAAGAAGAACTATTAAACCACTCATTCACCTACTCAACCGCATTGTGACTGATCAGCGCATACGGTTGAAATAGCTTCCTGTAATGTGCAATAGATTTGAATTTTGAATCTATATATCTATATCAACCGCTAACCAGTCCCTCGTGGCGGGCCGTAAGTTAACGCGAGAGGGACTGCAATCACGCGGTAATACGCCTGGCAAAGACAATATCTTTACCTAGATTCCTTCAATATATTTAAACCGCGCAAAACGAAGGAAATCACTTTATTTTTGTGCAATGTGTCATGTCATATGTTGAAGTCCTCTGATCAGAAACAGTGCTGTCCAGGTGGTTTCATATTTCTTTTTGAAAGACTTATGACTATAAAGAAGAATAAAAAACAAGAAAGTATTTTCAAGAAACAATATTCCTGTTTAGGTTTAAACTTTAGAGTTTGCTCCAAAGAATAACCCAATTATATATAAATATAGCCTTTATAATATAAAAACAACAGTGAATATAACCAAAAGTCTTTTAACTAGAAGTATGCAACTCCTATATAGATAGACTCACTGGTATAAGGACGGAGCACTATGTTATAACGTATGATGTGACGTAGGACCCAAGCAATTCGATTGGAAATAATAGCTGACAGTTCGCAAGCAGTCCGCGGATTTTAGGCTTGCAAGCTACAGATAAGAAAGGATTGGGAAGATTCGGGCAAGACTCGGGCACCACAAAACCCGTTGTGTATTCACGCGCGGTTAGAGGGAGAATTGCTAGCCAGATGTTTGACTTTAGGCTATAAGAACCACCATTAGCTCCCAGTAGCTTTAAAGCCCCACTATCCGGCAAACGTGATTATCGCTGGAAAAAAATTTAAGCACACATTTATCACTAAAATGACCCATCGTTACCTAAAATATATAATGGAATGTTTCCCATCGTTGTAATTAGTCGGAAAGCACTCCAGACTGCCAAAGACATTTTTGTTGAACAGCGTGGTTATCGAAGTCTGCAAGTTGCAACAACAACAAAACAAACTATAACTGCTGGCAAATTTCTGGTTTCATGAGCTCTTTCAAAGCAATTTCTAAAAAATAATGAAATGATGTATATATATGTTTGATGTAAAAGGAATATTTGCGTCCTAGAGAAGGTGGAAATTTACACAATTTAGCTAGGAAAAATGTTTAAAGTATTTAAACGGCTTTCTTTTGAACAGAGTTGTCGGCCCCTGTCATTTTAATGGTGATTGTCAAAAAATACAAATTTTTACTTCTATTTTAAAAAAACCCCAGGAAATCAGAACTTTCAGTTTATGGCAAACATGGAAAGTTCATAACTTATTCTATCTGGGAAAATATAGAAACTCGCCGATTTTCATTTTAAAAATAGTTTTATCACGTTAGTAAAGTATACCGGTTAGTGGGCTGTTAAGCTTCCATCTCATTTAGCGGTTAGTGGGGCTTTAAATAGACCACCTATATAATGTCATAAATCCCAATCAAAGAAATAATATTTATTTTAACAGATTTATTTTTCTAAAAACTGAAGAGAAGTGAAACATTAATTTTGGTAGTTATAAATATTAATTAAAATAGTACTAATTATAATAGTAGTAAAACTAATAAAAATTGTACTTACATTTTTGCCATTGTAATATGCCTGCCGTTACCCCAATCTGAGTAAAATCAGACCTATATTAGCTCCCCGGTATTTTATTCTCGCTATGTTCATACACAATGTAGCGACAATTACATTACCGGGGAGCTAAATTAATATAGATATGAGTTTAATCAGATTAGCCTTTAGCCTTGATATTAATAATTAATTTTCTTTTTTACGCCATTTTGTGTAGTAGGTTTTATCTTATAATTTTGTTATACATTTACGTTCAGAATAGATGTTCAAAATAAAAAAATAAATTGATACTAAAGCAAGACATGTGTTTGAAAGTTTTGAAGTGATGTTGCCGGGGCCGCATAATGGCTTATTTGATTGTGGACTTCACCGCTAATGTTTTCAGGTGGACTACAGCGATCAAGGGGGTGTTTTTTTTTAATGGCTTCCCAGGAAGTGAATGAACCTATCTATCGATAATGCGGAAAACACACGAGCGACTATATAATCGCTCGATAGCGGCGATCTGATCGCCAGCGAAAGTTTGCGGTCGACTTGAGCGCACACTCGTGGCGATTGACCCAGCGATCCGCAGTATTTTTCCCCTAAACTAAACCAGCGTTAGTGATGTGATTCGTTCTCTTTCGTCTGGACTTTATTCATAGAAAGTGCCGCTTTGTGTGTCATGTGAGAAGAACTCGAACTTTGATTGGTTCAGCATCGATTCTTGCGACTGTGCTCGCTTGCACGAACACAAGGGCGATCACTCCGCGGGATCAATCGCTGGCGACTACAAGCCGGTCGAAAATGTCAAACATGTTTGATTCGAGCAACTGATCGGCCGGACGGTATAATCGCTGTCGCCGGACTGAACCCACGTGGCGAAATTTTCAGCGATTGGTACAATCGCCGCGATCGGGCTTGTTTGTCCCCCGCATAGGGGGCATAAATAAGCTGTTTTTTCATGGTGTCTAATTTTTTGCCCTGTGCTGTCTTTGGCGCTGCATGTGACGTTTATGGCGGTATACTCCCCCATCAGACAGACACGCCCTCATATGAGTGAACTAAGTACGGTGTAGAGTCACAATTTAACATGAAAATATCAAAAATTTTGAAAAATGCAATTATATTAAATTGTTGTTCAAAACAAGAACGTTCCATTGCTTAACATTTTACGCACCATTTGTATTATTTAAATGTGTTTAATAGGGTCTACAGTATAAGGACCACACTACTAGTGTATTGTAGAGCGACATTTTCTTTACTTTAGGAGCGTTTTTATTTTTGTCTAGCGCAGGTAGTGGTGTAGGGATGCACTAGCAGAAATTGTTGTTTGAACCTGTGTTCTGTTGACAGGTCGCCTTTGAGAATGGAGTGTCCAGGAAGACCTCTTACCTGTTTTTATCAGCTCTTCAGGTTATGGTTGTAATCAGTACATTTCTCTGGCTCCCGAAAACATTCTTTCGTAAAGCTGGAGTTAAAGAGAAGACTTCTGAAATAGAGGTCGAAGAACATTGTCCCAAGACATCTAAAGAAATAGCCAAAAAGGACGAAAACGGTAATTCTAACAATACCGAAAGAATAGAAAACGGTTTCGCATAAATTATCAATAAATGTGAAGAATAATTTACGCCATGACATTCCATGAAAGAACTATTGACGCCACGACGTTCTATGGAAATTCTCTAATTGACATTCTAACCCATCTGCAAAATCCGTAATACGTAAAGATTAGAAGCCTGTTTTTTTTTAAACTGTCAATAGATGTACATAATAATTTACGTCATCATATGTTCTATGAAAGAAGTATTGACGTCAAATATTCTATGGAAATGTTCAAATCGAAAACCAGTGCAAGAGTGACATGTCGTCTGCCGCTTCCATTGAAAATCCATTTAACATCTATCAAAATGGAAGCATAACAAGACGGGCAGCGTGTTGTGTTTATTAGCCAAATGTATGCAATTACCAAAATTTTAAAACCATTTTAGGACATATAATGTGTACAGAATTCAGGAACTTTACTGTTGCTTTTTTCTCTTCACCCCTCTGGAAAAAACATGGAGCCAGCCGAATCTAATGTTGCCAAGTGTTCTCTTCGGTGGCTTTCCCCATTTCACTATTCAGGGGTGATTGGAGGGGGGGGGGGGGGGTGGGGGGTATGCA